>PITA01012786.1:0-11947 GCA_004023965.1 Spilogale gracilis | reverse complement strand
CACTTGCAGCCCATCGTGCTGGCCCCAGATGCAGGGCACACCAGGTGAGCACCCCCCCCCCCCGGAGCTGGCGGGCTCCCCGAGCCATCGCTGAGCGCTCTCTCCTCTCTCTCCTCTCAGGGATGGAGAGGGCAATGGGCAGCAGGCTCCCGAGGCCCAGGGAGCCCCCAGCAGCTGGAAGATGCCTGACCAGCCGGCACCTGCTGCTGGGCCACAGGGAGCAGCCGCAGAACCTCTCAGAGAGTCAGTGCCGGGAGACGTGGCCCAGGGGCTCCCCTGTACCTCAGCCCCTGGCCTGGAGGAGGCTGCAGCAGCGATGCCCGAGTCTCCCACCACCATCCCACTCCCAAAGGCACAAGCGCCTCCCGTGGGGGCAGGGCCAGACCACCCCGTCCTCCCTGGAACTCCAGGGTCCAGTGCAGCCCCCTGTGACCCGAGCCACACATCCAAGCCATCCAGAAGCAAGACCACCAAAGGCCCAGGCCAGGAGCCTGAGGGTCCCTCATCAGCCCCGTGGGGCCCCTCCCTGGCCAAGGCAAGTTCAGACAGCCCCAAAGGCACCTCTGTCCCAGAGCGGGATGACCAGGCCCCAGGCAGCCACCCCGAGCGGCCCCTGCCAGCAGACCACAAGCTTTCTCTGTCCAGTGTGGACACCTCGCCCCTCCCGAAGAGGACAGCCTGCCCGTCACTGCAGGAGGCCATGCGCCTCATCCAGGAGGAGTTTGCCTTCGACGGCTACTTGGACAATGGGCTGGAGGCTCTGATCATGGGTATCACGGCAGGGGGGCCACAGGGTTCCCCAGAGAAGCCCCAGGACCAGGGCGAGGCCACGGGGGGACACTACCCTGGGGGAGGGCCACTGGGAAGGAGGGACCTGGGGCCCCCACTCCTCCGTCTGCACGAAGAGCTCAGGGGGCAGAGTTGCACCCCGGAGGTGGGGGGGGGGGAGCAGCGGCGGCGCCTCAGGCAGGAAGAGGGTCTCAGAGTCCGGCGCCCCAGCCTGGCTCTCCCCCACCCCCAGCTGTAGAGAGCAGGGAGCCCAGAGGGGGCATTTTGCAAAAAACTGCCATTTTGCAAACCCAGGGGAATATATTTACGCTTTGAAAGACCTCACCTACGCCACTTTCTGCGGGGCCATATCGGAGAAGTTCTGTGACCTCTACTGGGGAGAGAAGTTGCTGCAGAGCCTTTTCAAAGTGGTGAACGGGAGGATGTCTCCCTCTGAGAAGTGAGTCCCCCTGCTCAGGCCCCAGGCTCCGCCCACCCTGGGGTCAGCCCTGGTCCCACGGCCTCTGCCCCACTCCCCGCTGTGCTCCCCGCACGTCCTCCTGTCCCCTGAAGTCCACGTCCCCTGACTGGCCCCCACCCAGGCCCCTCTCTGGGCTGAAGCCCACCCTAGCCCACAGCTTTCCCTTCGGGCACCAGGCTCCTTCAGGCAGGAGGAGAGGGCTGTGGGCTCACAGGGTACAGGAGGCACAGCCCTGCTCAAGTCCCAGCTCAAGAAGGCAAAGTGACCAGGAGCCCTGAGGGGAGGAGGCCCCATAGGGAGGAGCGTCTGCGCCCACCCCACAGTCCAGGTGGGCGCTGTGTGACAGCTCCCCTCTTAATGGCAGAAGATGCTGTGACGGCCGCTGGAGGAGGGGCAGCTCCCCTCCCCGGGCCCCTCCGCCGCCCCCTGGCCCCAGCCTTCGCAGACTGTGTCTTGGTGCTCCTCTGCCCTGGACTGTAGAGAGCCATGTGGGTGGGGGGTGGCCCCGGGAGCTGGGACCACGCCTGGACCCCGATGCCTTGGCCCTGACCCCGATGCCCCGGTCCCTGAGCTCCAGGCACACGCACAGCCCCGTCCGCCTCCGGGGGCCCCACCAGTCAGATAGGACAAGGGTCACTTAGCATTTGCCGCGGGAGCTAGGGGGACACCTTCCCTTGCAAACAAGTCAGCCGAGCACCCCGATGAGTGCCCCCCCCCGCACTCCCTGTGTTCTCGGGGCTGGGAGAAGGGCTGCTCGGAGGCCTTCTGAAACAAGTGCCCCAAAAGCCCTGTGCCCGTTATTTGGGCTCTTTAACTACAGCAGAAGGACGGTGCCCTGAGCCAGCCTGTGGCTGCGGCCGGACCGTCCTCGGGAGGCTTGCCCTGTTCCTGCATGGGCCTCCGCCGCACGGTGTGTGTCCGGGTGCCGGTGCGGGGTCCCCGGCAGGCCCCCACCTCAGCCTCAGCGGGGCTCCTCTCCACCCACATAAAGCTTCCTGCCGGAAGGTGGTGCAGGGAAGCCGCGTGCTATGGGGCAGGGCCGCGGGGCAGGGGGCCACGGGGCACCTGCCATAGCCTTCCTTCTGATGACAGTGCTTCAGAGGACGCTGGGGCACAGCCCGAGGGCAGCGCAACCAGCACCTTGAATGGCTCTTTATTGTCCAGCAAAAGGCCCTCACTGCACGGAGCAGGTAAGAGACATGGGCTCTGAGGGCAAGCACTCTCCTCTTACGGGAGAGGCTCCTCTCTGCCCCTGAGACCCCCCAGGCTCCCCCCAGCGGCCCCAGAGCGGGATTCGTCCTCCCCGGGGCCTCTGGGCTGCGAAGGGCATCCCCCAGGCTGACCAGCGGGTGACGAGCAGGAGCCCGGTGGACTGGGAGCTGGGAGGCTACTTCTTCCTGGAATCACGGCCGCAGGCTTGGGGATGCGGAAATCCTCGCATCTTTCCTGGAAACATGGGCCATTTAAGGACTCTGAGGTTTATTTTCCCAGAATGTTAGCACAGGACTCCAAGATAACTGAAATTTTTATAATTTCACAAAGTCCAGTGTGAGGGGCCAGGGCTTGAGGAATCAGGCCTCACGACTATGACCACACAGACGACGGCCGCTGGGGCAGGTGGCAAGGACGGGCACCTCATCCCAGCCTTTCTACCACATGCACACCCCAGGAAGCTTGGGAGCAAAGTGACTGTGCCCAGTGAGCCCCCCGGCCCCCCGGCCCCCCGCCCCCCGGCCCCTCAGCCCAGCCCCGTTTGCGCTCACCTCTGCACGAGCAGATCACAAGCCTGGGTTCTCCTCCCCAGACTCAGGCCCCACGGGACAGAGGCCCCCCCTCAGAGGGGATCTGAGGGACCCTCCTGGGAAGCAGGACCACTGCCCTGAACCCACAGGACCCGGTTGGGCCCCCCAGAGCAGGAGAGGGGCACCCGGCCATCTCGAGGGGCCCCCTGCCCCGACTCAGCACCAGCAGCCTCGCCATAAACAAAGAGTGGTGGCCTCTCTCACACTCACAGTGTTCTGAGTGGAACCCTCCTCCCCTGTGCAGGGAAGGAGAAGCTGCCCGCCACACGTGCCAGCCGAGCCCCGGGCCCGTCTCCATCACTGTCCGATGTGGACGCGGACGAGCTCTCACGGGGGAACCTTGAGGTGGGGTTCCGGCCTCAGAAGTCGGTCAGAGGCGAGCGGGAGCATCAGCCGGAGGCCGGAGAGCACGGGCAGCAGGGTGGGGGCCCGAGCCCCGAGGCGGTGGCCCGGCTGGCCAGACCCAAGGAGGGGGGCCTGGCGGCGCACCCGGGCCCGGCCGAGCTCCAGAGCTGCAGCCCCGGGTGGTACAGCGCCTTCTACGAGGCGGACTGCTTTGGCGCCGACGTCTACAGCTACGTGAAGGAGCTGGCCAGGCAGAAAGCCGGCGGGGCCCCCGAGGTCGACGCCCAGAGCCCGGTGAGTCCCAGCAGCTGCCACTCCTGGCGGTGTTGGAGAAGGGGGTACTGTGGCCACAGAGGCGCCCTGGGCAACAAGTCCCACGTCGCAGCGGGAGCTCCCAGTTGCTCAGGAGGTGGGGGGGTGCACACAGAGCCCTGGGCCCCCCACCCACCACCAGTGACCCCTGCACTGTTCTGGGCACCCACCCCGTTGTGCTCATCGGTGTGTGTCCTCCACATTCGAAAATAGGATGTGGCCTTTCTCTCTCCACCACAACTGGCCAGGGGCCGTGTCTCTGGAGGGGCAGGTAGGCAGAGCCCCCTCCTCCCAAGCAGCTTCCTGTTCCTCCGGCAGCAGCTCTGAGATAGGAAGACGCCACATGAGCCTTGCCCATGGTGGTCCGTTCAGGCTGGACCTAGAGTCCCCCTGGCCTGGGTTTCTCTGGAGGCAGCGTCCCTCCGCCGCCATCCCAGCCAGGGCAGCCTACGCTTCTGCCTGGTCAGCAGGGCATGAGGAACCCACAAACTTGACGGTGGCCAGCCAGGCAGCCCCTAAGTGAGGGCTCCCCACAGAGCTCCGGACCCACAGTCACTGCCCCTGCCCGTGGGCACCTGCCCCTCTTACGGTGGTTCTGACCTGGGCTGCAGACCCCACTCCCAAGTGACCAAGAGCCCCCAGACTTGAGGCCTGGGCTTCAGCCTTCGTCTGTGACCAGGAGCTCCCATTTGGGCCTCGGTGCACAAGGCCTGACCTGCCAGGACAGCCACCCGGCGGGAAGGAGCCCCGGCGCCCAGCTGTCCTGCTCCTGGTGCCTCCTCCCGCCCTGTGCAACTCACCCGCTCTGGCCTCCAAGCGAAGCCGTGGGAGCACTGAGTCTCCTTGGCCCAGGCCTTCCCCCGTCTGAGCCTTCCCCCAGTCCTCCTGCCAGTGCCTGAACTTCATGTTTCTGCTCGGTCCCAAGCTGAGGTGGGGGCCGCGTCCTCAGGGCTCTGTGCTGTGGCCCCTGCATGAGCCATCGCAGGCACCAGACTTCGGGGCCTGGCGGGGGCCTCCCTGGGGGCCCTACAGAGCGCCCCACACACACACAGGACGTCAGGGCAGGGAGCGCAGAGCCCAGACCACAGGGTAGCTCTGTGCCGCTGCGTCAGAGTCCGGGGCCCCCAGCCCTGACCGTCTCCTTGCCCGTGGGCGGCCAGCAGGCCTCACTACCACGTCCCTTCCTGTGACCTGCATTTGCACACAGTGAAGCTCGCAGCCAGGGAGGTCCTCACCCCTGCAGCGCTGGCTTTCCACCTGCGGGGGCCTTTCCCAGGGGTGGAAGATGAACAGACCAGAAGAGGCAGCAAGCCAGTCATCCTCCCCGTCCCGGGACAAGTGATGGGGCCACAGCTCACGGCCTCGTAGGCAGGAGAGGACCAGGCCCTCCGCACGCTGGGCTGTCCTGGTGTCGGAGGGCCCCGAGGATCCTCACACTCATCACCGTGAGAAGGGCCCGTGGACAGTCAGTGTTGTGCGATGGTTCCCAGGGGGGTTCACTGAGGTGCGCAGTACGTGCTTCCTAGCTGCGTCGGCTAAGGGCCCGGAAGCCGCGGCGGCCTGTGCCAGGGTCCCGGCTCCAGGCCCGTCCTCCAGTCAGAGAGACCAGGGCTCCTGGGGGAAATCACCGCCCCCAGGACTGACGCAAGACCTGTGACGACGAGCTGGGGCCATCTCACGGCTGAATGTGAGGAAATGGTCGAGAACCCATGACAGGGGCGTGTGAAAGGTCAGAGGAAGCAGCTGAAGGGCCCCGGGAGCCCGAGCCAGAGCAGGTGGAGAAGCAAAAGGACTAACACCGAACAGGATTCTGACTCAGGGTGTGAAGCACACACGTCCACACTGATACAGGTCATTGAGCTGAAAAGAGCAATGGCCCAATGATGGCTTCTGAGGAAATTGAAAAACCCATCGTAAAATTCATACAGAGTCTCAAGGGACCGCGAAGAGCCAAACCATCATGAAAAAGGAGAACAAGTGACGACTCACGCTCCCGATCTCAGACCTGCTGTGGAGCGGCCATCGTCGGCACGAGGATGGACAGAGCGGCAGGACAGACTGGAGAGGCCAGAAATAAGTCCGTGTGAGAAGGCTTCCGACCAACCGCCAAGACCGGCGGGCAGAGGGCAGCCTTCACAGCACGCAGCGCTGGGAGAACGGGGTGTGACGGAGGAGTAGTCGGGCCTGCCCCGCCGCCACTTCCAGACATGAGTGTTAGAGCTAAAATCACAACGCTTTTTTTAGAAAAAAACAGGGTAGAAGCTTCATGACACTGGACATGGAAATGGTCTCTTGGTTATGACACCGAGAGCACAGGCAACAGAGGTAAAAATAGAGAAACTGCACTCAAAGTGCGGACCTTTCGAGCGTCCCAGGGTGTCATCCCCCGAGGGGAGAGGGGAGCCGCAGAAGGGCAGAAACATTTGCGAATCACGCATGCCAGAAAGGTGGATTCTGCAGAAAGTGCCGGAACCCAAGAACTCGGCCGAACAAGGGGCCATGGACTGCGTAGACGGCCCTCCGGAGGAGTTAGACGAGTAGCCAAGACTTGCTCCCCGTCACTGGCCATCAGGGAAAGCCCTTCAGAACCGCAGTGAGACCACCGCACACGCAGCAGGATGGCTCTTACCAAGATTTGAAAAAGAAAGAAGATACTGACCCTGTTGGCGAAATGAAGAGAAGCTGGAGCCCTCGTGCGTGACCGGTGGGAACGGAAAATGGCGCAGCCACTCGGAGTTTCCTCCAGGAATCAAGCCCGGATGTACCACGTAAGCCAGCACGTCCACCTCTGGGAGTCCACCCCGGGGGCTGGGAGCAGCCCAAGCCCCCACCACCGACGGAGGATGCACATGGGGAGCACGCACGCAGCGGGACGGGCCGTCACCTGCCGTCGCGAGGAGGAGCCCCACACCGCCACACGTGGGAGGACCAGCCCTGTGTGCCACCCACCTCGTGAGGTCCCTGGCGTCGCCACCTCACAGAGACCGCGCAAGGGGAGGGCATGGGGTTTAAGGGGGACAGAGACTCCGATGTGTAAGATGGACATGGAGGGTGGGGCGCTCGTTCAACACGGTGAGTGTGCTTCATGCCCCCGGACAGCATGATGGAAGATGGCTAAAATGGTAAATTTAAATAAAAATTTAAAAACTAGTCAAGAGCAGGGCATCTACCTGGCGCCGTCCAGCGAGCATCCGACTTGGTTTCGGCCTGGGTGGCGACCTCGGGGTGTGAGATCGAGCCCCGTCGGGCTCTGCTCTCGGCAGGGACCCCGCTTGGGACTCTCTCCCTCTGCTTCCCCACTACGTGTGCGTGTTCACACTCTCAGATAGATAAGTAAATAAATCTTTAGAAAAATAGTTGAGAACAAAAAAAAGGGGAGGGAAGAGATGATCGATGGCCTTGGGAATGCGGTGCCTGTGGTTGTTCTAGTTGAATGTAAGCCAGCAGGGAAGGGCCGAGGCGGCCGCCCCAGGGAGCTTCCTTTGCCCTCAATCCGTGCACAGCGCCCCCCACCAGCCTGTGAGTTTGGCCCCAGCTAGACCTGGAGACAGGAGCCCTGCTGACCTGGGAACGGGAGGCCAGGGGGGCCCACGCCCCGTCGCAGTGGACGGGCCCTTTCAGGAGCAGCGCACTGCGTCCACACCACCTTCCCCAACAGCCTCATCCTGACAGGCGCGGGGAAGGGGGAGCTAAGAGTCCAGGAGTGTCCCCCAGTGTCATAGGTCATCCTCTGACATCACAGGCCACCCCTTTAGGATGGACGACTGTGGACTGACTGCCCTGTTTCCGGGCCCTTGTGGTCAGCGCCGCAGAGGGTGGCTCCGGTGTGTGTGAGAGCCTGGGGCAGGCTCACGGGGCCCGTTGCTCAGTCCTCCGCTCCCTGCAGGGTGACGGCCCATGGCAGGGAGACATGCCCACTGGTGAGCCCGGGTCACCCCTGCACCACACCCACACTGCTCGTGAAAGTGGGCTCAGAGGCCAGCTCAGGCCGGGAGAGCGCTGGCGGCCAGCACTCGCTCTCATCTGCACCATGGCCCTGTGCTTGGCGCGAGGCGCCCTGTGCCTCCCAGCTCGGAAACTGGCTCAGTCCCACAGTCCCTCTGCGGTGCCTCTGGGGGCACAGTTGGGAGGAGGCAGGCAGTTTGAGGGGCGCTGTGGAGTGACCCAGAGTGACCTTGTTTTCCTTCTTGTTCCTGCTCCCCTGGGGAAGACGGCTGTCCTGGAACCGGAATGCAGACAGGTGAGTGCTGCGCCCTCATCTGCATTGTGGGTGGGCTGGACGAGGCCGTGCTTTCCTGCTCCTCTTTGAGAACCCAGTGCGTCCCTTTAAATCAGGACTCTCAGGCAAACTCAAAAGGTGTAAAAACTGTTGGATCCTCTTTCACATTGGCTTCCCAAACCGAGCAGTGTGAAAGCAGGCCCAGGCGCTAGGGAGGGCAGGGCGGCTGGAGGCCATCGTGGTCTCTCCGTTCGTCACCGAGTGCCTGCCAACATGCCCCGTGCACCTGCCGTGAGTACGGGCTGGGTGCCCGTGTCTCCTCGTGCCCGCACCCCAGGCGCCCCCACCTGCTGGTAAAACAGGCCTTGCTCTCGGCATTTGGGGGATGGTGCTGATTTCGGTTCATCCCTCTTTTCTCTCTTTGTCTTCAAGTCCTGTCTTCCTCCCGCCCAGGGTTCTCTGTCGCCAGTGCTGGCCAGCTTTCATGCTCGAGGGCTGCCGTGCATGACTGTGTCTCAGTCCTTTGTGGGTTAGGCCAGGGGGACCCCGATGCAGGTGACCCTGAGTATCTTACTAAGACCTCACCAGCCCGAGTCCGCAGTGGTTAGGTTTGCTGGGCTTCTACGCGGTGTGGTCGTGGTGATGCCCCGCTCGCGTGTGTCCTCCTCATCATCCCGTCTTATGTGGAGTTTAGTTCACATAGACTGAGTTTTAAAAATCAGTCAGAATGGTCCTGGAGTCTGTGAGCCCCATTCCAGCAGGAAGCAGGTGCCTCTCACTGGCCCTGTCTGCGGGGAGGGGTCTGGATCAGCCTCTGGACCGTGTATGACCGGGCGATGGCGCCCGACGTAGCCTGATGCAGGGCTGCCGCAGGAGGGGCCCTCCGCATGGCGGTCCTGAGCTGCCCAAAAAGAGAGCCCTGCAACATACAGCTCGGCGGGACTTTGGGGGATGTCAGCCAGGGTCACGGTGTCTTCAGAAAGCCCGGATCAGGGGCTCCTGCTGGCTCCGTCGGTTAAGCAGCTGCCTTTGGCTCGAGTCACAACCTCGGCGTCCTGGGATGGAGCCCCGTGTCCAACTCTCCGTTCAGTGGGGAATCTGCTTCTCCCTCTCTCTGTGCACACTCTCTCTCCCAAATAAGTAAATAAAATCTTTAAAAGAGGAGGCCAGCCAGCCGGGACCCCAGAGAAGCGCGCATGGATGGGACTGTAGAGACTCTCGGCCTCACTCAAATCAGCCCTCCAGACGGCAGCCGTGAGTCTGTCCGGAGCACAGCTGTGGGGCCGCCACGGGTGCTGCTGTCCGGCTCACGCCGTCCCACAGGACTGCCCTTGGTGACGGCACGTTCCAGATGTGTGCCACCCACCACGGAGCCACCAGCCACGTGTGGCTGAACACTCAGGTGTGGCCCACGGGACGAGACTTGACATTTTCATGTTCCTTTAATACTAGAGCCGCCACACGTGGCCCGCGGCTCCCGCTTCGGAGGCACACACGGCTCCTGCACACACGATTCTGCCCGAGCACCCTGGGCGCTCACTCTATCCCCGACCCTGGCAACCCCAACTGGGTCCTCCGGCCGACAAGTCGGGGAGGCAGGTTTGGAGCCAAGGCTGTGTGAGGACAGGCCCACATGCTCCTCGCGACTGTTCCAGCAGAAAGATGTCTCAGCGGTTTCGGGGCAGCGCCAGCTGTGCTCCGCCGGCTTCTTCCCCAAGCATCTGCCTCACGTGGGGATCGAAGATCTCACTGGGTCCAAATAGCATTCTGTTTCCATGGAGACCGACTGCCTGCCATCCCGGGGTGTGACACCCGGCCCCCGTAGCTTGCACATGGCCCAGGTGGAGAAGGACCTGATTTAACAACCAAGACGTGGAAGAGGGGGTGGTTCTGTGCTCAGTCTGCACCACATCCCCCAACACCAGGCACAGCCGCTGCCCAGAGCTGCCCCCACCTGGAGGTTCCCACCGCCTGGTGTGGCCCGCTGTGGAAACAGCATGAGGAAGAAGACAGCCACATGGACCACATTTTCAGTAAAACCACCAGATAGAAGGGATTCAAGTATTTAAATAAAAACACCACCTGCATTTTTAATTTCAAGAAACTGTACAGAAATAAGTGCTACCAACAAAGCAAAGTCCCTTATTGTAGTTAGAGGAGACTGGGGAAGCTCGTTGGGGTTTGAGCTGATGAGATGTGCCCCAATGAAGACTCGTATGTATTTGGCTTTCAGATTAAGGCTCCTGTCCGTGTGGCCACTTCAGGGCCTGGGGGCCACCGTGAACCCGGTTAGCAGGAAGATATTTCACTGGGAGTCTGAGAGATCCCTGGGCCTCTGCCCCTTTGTCTGGTTCCTGGCCCTGGTCGGGTCCCCCTCACTGTGCCCACCCCACAGCCCTGTCCTCGTCCGGCAGGTAAAGGCAACCTCACAGCCCCACCTGGAGGCCTGCAGCAGCTCAAGGCCCCCTCCCAGGGGCGTGCCAGGCTGCCAGCGCCCTCACTTCTCCAGAATGACACCCCTGCTCAGCCCTGGGCCCCACAGCGTGGGGGCAGTGAGCCAGGCTGCATCTGTCCCTTCCTTCCTTGAAAGGAGGACCTCTGGATTCTGGTCATTTCTAACAGTCGCTGCACTGGGCTTGTCCTGCCCTCAAGGCTTTCCTGCTCCCTCGGGTGAGAGAAGCATGCAGTCCGTCCTCACGGGAGGACAGAGCTGGGGGAGCTGCTCCCCAGAAGCAAGCCCGTGGACCCTCCTGGGAGAGATGCATAGTCTCCAGGCGGGAGCTGGGACCCCTGCTGCTGCGTGCCCTCGCAGACCCTGCCAAGAAAGCCCCCCTGGCACCGGCTGTCTGGACTGCCCAGGTGGCGGTGGCCACACATCCTGGCCACTGTCCCCATGCAGCACGGCCGAGGGGCCCCGAGGGAACAGGCGCTAGCCAGCCTGAGTCTGGGCCAGGGACGCCTAGCAGGGCCCCCAGGGACAGCCACACAAGCCGGGCCTCCAGCCTCGGCAGAGCTGTGGGTCCCGAACGGCGGGATGTCTGGCGGGTGAAATAATGACCGGGACACGGAAATCTGATGCACGCTGACAGACCCGAGGTCAGTCAGGAGAGACCTATGAAGCAGGCTCAGCCTCACGCTCTGGATTTCTAGCTCTGGCTCTCTAGCTCTGGCTTTGGCCCTCTTGCTCTACTTCTCTCTCCTCTTCTGTCTCTCTACTCTCTGTCTGCTTCTCTTTCTGCTGCTTGCTTTGCGTCTCTGTTTCTGTCTCTCTTTGCAGGCTGTCTCGCTGTTTTCCAGCTCTCCTGCTCTCTCCTCTAAGGCTCTCTTCCGGCCTCCTTGCAGGCTCTCTGCCTTTTTCTCTCCGTCTCTCTCTGCAGGCTCTCTTGCTGTTTGCCTTTGTCTCTCTTGACTGACAGGGGCCCCAGTCTTTTATTATTTAAAAGTGAGGAAGTTGGGTGGTGCAGTTAAATCTTTAACTGCTTCTGCACCCGCCCTAGAGACAGGATTAGTATTGTTACTGCAGGGTACAGAGTGGTTGCTTAAACTCACAGAGGCTGAGACCATTGAGGCAGAGGGATCAAGGAATAGAGATAAGAGATACAGAGATATGATTACCGGGAGGAGAATTGAATAGAACTATATGTCTTGGATAAGCACACAAAGGACGTATTGCCCTGACCCACAGGGTACAAGGCTTTCCTGATTCTAGGCGGGGAAAGCCCGGAGGGACTTTCGTTCACATTCACAGGTGCCTCCACCAAAGTTCCTGGTGGCTTGGGCATGGCGGGAGGGGCGGATCACGCACTGTCTACGACACCTGTTGTAAACTGAAAGCCCATTGGAGTAAACGGGGACGCTGCAAGAGTGGTAGCTTGTCATTGGCTGGGCCCTGACCATCCCTCATTGGCTAGGCCCTGACCATCCCTCATTGGCGGGGCCCTGACCATCCCTCATTGGTGGGGCCCCGACCGTCTCTCATTGGCGGGGCCCCGACCGTCTCTCATTGGCTAGGCCCTGACC
>PITA01012785.1:0-60332 GCA_004023965.1 Spilogale gracilis | reverse complement strand
CACAGTGAAGGCGGCTTGAGGGCCATATGTACTGACCGCTTCCTTTAACTGCTTTACTAGCTTAAAATCTAGAGGCTGATGGAATCTCTGATTCTGAGCATCCTCGAGGACAGGGAAACAAGCTGGTTGTATGTCTGCCCATGAAGGGGGGGTGCGGCAGGAGCACGCGCCTCTGCAAGAATTCGCGTAAGGAGGAGGCAGCGCTGAAGGCTCAATCATATCGGGGAGGGTCGCAGGGCCTATTTTTAGTTCCCTCACCCGCTTCTCTAGTTCCTCCCCACTAAGCTCCTCTTCTTCATTTTCACTGCTAGTCTCAGAGGAGCGAGAGGAGTACAAAGAGCGTTCCTCCTTTACTTCCTCTAAAATGGAACTTCCTTCCTTTAGGGGACCTGTAAACTTGTCCTTTTTAACGGTAAGGCAGCTCCGTACCAGAGCCCATATAGCCATAGTACCTGTTGGTAAGGGCTGCCGAGCATCAGCCTTTCTCAGGTCTTTTCCCAAATGCTCCCATTGTGGAACATTTAAAAGCCCCTCATCTAAAAACCAGGGGGCCTGATGTTCTATTGCTCTCAGAAATGCTCGAGCAGTTTGGGCCTTCAGGGGGGTCCCGTTAGCTTTTAAAAGCGCCCGCAGGGGGCTCTCCATACGGAGTCTAGAAATTTCTGATCCCATGGTTTCGCTTTCTCCTTTGTAGTCGCGACTTGCGAACGTGCAGCTGCTATCCCTTTGTGGTTGCTATAAAGCAAGCTTTCCTTTACCTTTGTGGTCGCCGTCTGGCGAACTTATACCTTTTTTACCTTTGTGGTCGCCGTCTGGCGAACTTTTAGTTCCTTTACCTTTGTGGTTGCCTCTAGGCAAACGTTTTTATGCTGCAGCCCTTTGTAGTTGCTCTCTGGCGAACTTATACTTTCTTTACCCTTGTGGTCGCCGTCTGGCAAACTTACACTTTTTTTACCTTTGTGGTGAACCTATACTAAAATCGTCAGGGGAATTCAAAGAGGTTTCTGTTTTGGGGGTACTCACGGTTTTCCCGGGTTTCGGCACCACTTGTCGCGTTCCCCGCCAGCAGAGAAGACGCAACACACGGGTCAACGTTGAAGCTCCCCTTTATTCTCTTGTTCCTCCCCCTCTCGTCTCTCGTCTCTCATAAGGTCTCCCTCTTTCCTTTCCTCCTCGTCTGGCGGCCTCTCAGTCTCTCTCCGCCTCTCTGCCTGCCGCCTGTCTCCTCCTCTCCTCCTCTCCTCCTGGCCGTCTCCCCTGCCTCACGTCGTCTCCCCTCAGGAAGCTTTCTAGCCCCCTTTTATATAGTATCCCAGCCAATCAGAGAGGAGATCATGTGGGGCGTGGACTGCACGGCGAGCAGGCATTGGTGGAGTCCGGTGATCACGTGATCTTCAGGGCAGGCGCTTCCTGGAGCTGCTTCATGTGCTCGGCGCCGTAGCCTCGGCAGCAGCGCTGTGGGCGTCTGCTGTGGAGCTCTCCACAGCAGACGCAGCGCCATCTATGGGGCGTGCCCCCGACATCTTGTTGGTTTGTGCACACATAGGACTGTTCCGGGGATTTGGGCACAAAACCACATCAACCCTCATGGGGCATCTTTGGTCTGAGAGTCCAGTGTGTACTTCAGCTGCCTCTCTTGGCCCGTCCCACCATCCGTTAGGAAGGGGTCATCTGTCACCTCATGTTTCTAGGATTATCACCAGCTCGGCTAACCCCACCACCATGACATGAAAATCTCTGTATACTCTCAGGATTGCCAGTGCAGAAGCTGGAGTTTGAACTGACTCCTGACACCCAGTGTACAGCCCTGTGCAAACCAGTGTCGACTGTAGGGCCCATCGTGAAGGACACACAGCTGAAACAGACGGCAGGGTTTTCAGTACCGAAAACACGTCCCTGGTGTTCAGCTGTTCCCTTGGCTTCTGGGTCCTGTGGTCTGACGACCAGCTCCTAGGGGTCACTGCTGCGTGTCCTCTGCTCCCCGGAAAACGCACGTGGTCACTCCTTAGCCCTGGGCCTTGGGCCTTGGTCTGGTGTGCAGGGCACCTTCCAGACCCATGGGGGGCCCTCTAGAACTGTGGGGCACAGGGCTCCCTGCAGAGGGCTCAGGCGTTTCTGCGTATGTGTCTGTAGCGGACCCCTCTTCATGGGAGCCAGGCAGATGGCCTGTGTGTCCATAGGTGCTTAGCCCAGAACACACCCCATTGTGAGTTCAGGTCCCCAGCTTGTCTGACAAGAGAAACTGTCACAATAGTTAAGTATTTGTCTTTGTCACTGTATCCATAATGGTATAAGAGTGATAGAGCCTAGTGTCTTGATTATACATGACTTCTGTTTAGCATTGCTATTTTTACTCTGTGCTAAATATGTAATAAATCATAAAAACAAATGCCCTTTGCCAAAATTTTAAAAAAGTTGCACAGAGTAATTACATTAACTGTCACTTTATTTTAACTAATTAACTAATTCTGGATTTTCTGTTTTGTGTGTGTTTTTCCAGAGGCACGGCTATTGTACTTTAGGAGAAGCTTTCAATCGCTTAGACTTCTCCAGTGCAATTCAGGATATTCGAAGGTTCACTTACGTGGTCAAAGTAAGTCTTCCGTTTCAGAAGCTGTTTTGAGGACACTTGATGGGCTGGGTATTGAAGGTGACAAGTGTACGTATTTAAGATGCTTCTGGCATTGGTACTAAGTTGTGCTTGTTTGATAGCAGAGCACAAGGAGTGAGCTCAGGAGGAAATAGAAATACTGGGCATTTCCCGTGCTGGTACCCCTTGTCCCACTCACATTCTCCTGGGGCCACCTCACATTGCCGGTTTTTCACAGCTGCACACACAGGTGCATTGCCGTGGGAGACCCAGAACGAGAGCACAGGCGCTTCTGGAGATTCCCACCTGATAACTTCATGTGCATTTTCTACTCTGTGCTGCTCACTGGCGTGAGCTCTGCTTCACAGATCAGCAGCAAGCTGGTAGGAGAAAAGAGATCTCCACAGAAGTCTTGATTGCATTGATGGTCTATTTATAGAGGAAATTTTTATCTTGGCTCAAAAAGAATATGTATCCTGTGGAATGTGTATTACAGGCAGAGTATAAGCGATGGCTGTTATTTTGGGGTTTTAATAGGACTATGGGACATTAGAAATAGTTTCCTTTAACAGCTTCTAGGAAACTTAATGTGTTAGCGGCAGGACAGAAATATTTGGGGTCAAATGACTTTACGCCTGAGGTAACAGTATCTGTTTGGTTTGGCCCTGGTCAGAGTTTGCCAGGGCGTCGTAGGTGACCAGTGTGCAGGGCACCTTCTGCTGCCACGTGCTTCCCTGGAGTCCTGTGCTCTGGGGCCCAGTGGGGTGTACTGTGATGTGTGCCCTGGCCAGCGGGGCATGTCCATCCCTCACCTCTTCTTTGGGTAAGGTGCTGTGACTGGATTCAGCTGGCTCAGAGTGGGGACAGTCCGTGGCCAGGATGCACAGCGGTCTCTGTTGAGTATCTCTCTGTGTGCCCTCTCCGAGTGCAGGCTGTCCTGAGCCGTGTCCTAGCTGGTCTGGAGCACCTGCACGCTGAGGTAGATGCTGGGGTAGAGCTGGGAGCTCCACAAGGGTGCCAGCACTCTGAGCTCTGATGAGGTGGGTCTCTGGGCCAGAGTCTGTTCTTCCGGTCGCCTGAACCCCCTTACAATTTGTTCGTGCCTTCTGCATGCCACACTCTTACCACTAAAGAGCCTTTCCTCACATGCTTTTCCTCTTTTTGAAAATGAAAATACCTGCTTTAGCCTCATCCCAGCAGTAATAGCTGTGAAACTGTATATTCCCCCTGTTGGTTGTTTTCTGATACATAAAAATGTGTTAAGTAAAAAGTTAAAATGTACCGTGTGCATGGCCAACTGAAAGGGTCTTGTGCCCTCCTGGAAGCACCACATGTCTCTGTGTTGTTCTGCGGAGATGGTGTGCAAGGAACCTGGTGATCTGGGGAGGTGCTAAGGTCATGTGCACGAGGCTGAGCTGCTCAGTCACTGCCAAGAGGGAATCCTTACCTCCTACCCCCGGCCCCTGCCCCTTCACATCCCCTTCAAAGACCAGCTGGTTGCTTTCCAGAGGCCTACTTGCTGTGTCTACCTTCTGCTAAAAGCAAAGATAGACAGAAGCCAGTCCTCAGCGATGCTCTGAATCAGTGTACCTGCTGCTGCAGACACACCTGTGGGGTCCTAACACCCTTGCTCTTGTTCTGGCACCTTCTCCGCCCATGTCAGCTCTCCGCCAGTTGTGTTCTGTGTTTTCACCTCTGGATTTGCTTGGGACCCCCATGAACTCCACTCTGCTCACTGTCACCTTCTGCATGGAGATACGTGGCCTCCGCAGGCTTGGGCCTCTGTGTGCTTCGGCGTGAGGCATGTCCCCTGTTGCCCTGGAGAGGGCTTCTCTGGCACAAGCATGTGCAGCACGTGCTCCTGAGCCTGCTGACAGTCTTGTCCACAGGAGCCACCGCGGCAAGGTTGTGCTGCTTGACATGTTTATAGCTCTTCCTGTGTCAGCAGCTGAGAAAGCGCTCGTGGCATTCTTCCCATAGTGTGGAGTTGTTTGCACCCGTCAGTGTTGGGACGCAAAGAGACACAATGTGAGGCAGCATTGTGTTTGAAATCCTGGATCATTTCCTTATGTTTTTAAAGGCATTCAGTGATGGTTTCCTTGAGGATTTGTATGAAAGAAATTAAGAATATGTACTTTTCAACATTCTATATCAGGTTCTCGTTTCCCTTAAAGTTAGCAATTTTAAACTGAGACTAATCAATAATCATTACATGTTTTCTGAATAAAAATTAGTTTAGTGTCCAATTACAAATTGTCTCAGTTGCCAAAGTATGATAAGCAGTTTGGAATGGAAGTGTGGTCCTCATTCTCACTGTATTAGGAGTGAAAATTTGATGTCTTCTAAAAATAGAAATCAAAATGAAGTTGTCTCCTCCACAGTCCTGTATGTAACATGATAAGCCGTTCTTGGGGTTATCTATTAATGTTTGCAACATTTTCATACAAGGTTGCTTTAATAATTTTTCACAATTTTTGTCTGATTTTGAGCAATAAATGTTTTTCCAAGCTGCACTCCCTCCACTTTTTAGAGGAGAAAACAAAATTAATTTTAGGTGCTGTGTTCTTAAAGTGCATGGAATGGACTTATAATTGGGTATGAGCCGTTGGGTCTCTTGTGGGCCTGGTGCTGGTAGGAACCCTGGGGAGGCCCGAGAGCGGGGAGTGACCGTGCAGGGAGAGCCGAGGGAGGGCGGCGGCGGCTGCCTGTGGGGCTTCTGCGGCAGGGCGGGTATGTGTGCTCCGGTCAGGCGCTGGGGGCTGTGTCCACACACCAAGGCCTGCTCTGGGCCAACTGGTACTCATGTCACCCGTGCCAGCTGGCTGTCACTGTCCTTCCTCACCAGTGCTCACGCTGCTTTTCATAAACATGCTGCCATACAGTAGCTTCAGGCTAAGTGGCCATTGTGCTGTCACACTGCTTTTAACACCTGTCTCTAATTCAAAACCAGCTTCTTCCTGTTTTACTGATTTGTGAAAATTGTCCTGGCTAGTTACTAAAAAGCCTTAGCATAATTTATTGAGCTATTAAATTTACTTTCAAAAAATCCATGCAAACTGAAGTATTTTCACCCAGTAGTAATTTTTCTCTTATCAACTGTTTGTGCAATTATTATTTCATAATATGCCCTGAGAAATTTCCTTATTGATAAAGAAAAAAAGACAAGTCAAGTTACAGCTTAGATTTGACCCTTGGTGGGTGACCTTTGGGTGGCTCGGGGGGTTAAGCCTCTGCCTTTAGCTCAGGTCGTGATCTTGGGGTCCTGGGATTGAGCCCCACATCAGGCTCCCTGCTCAGTGGGAAAGTCTACTTCTCCCTCTTCCTCTCCTTCTGCTTGTGTGCTTTCTCTCACTTATTCTCTCTCAAATAAGTAAAATCTAAAAGAAGGAAAGAAGGAAAGATATATTTGACCCTTGGTGAGTGAACTATTCTTTTTTTTTAAGATTGTATCCATTTACTTGACAGAGAAAGCACAAGGAGGAGGAGCAGGAGAGAGAGAAGCAGACTCCCCACTGAACAAGGAGCCTGACACAGGGCTCAGTCCCAGGACCCTAGGATCATAATCTGCGCTGAAGACAGCTACCCAACCAGTTGAGCCACCAGAGGCCCCTGAGTGAACAGTTCTTAATATCTGATCCATAATTCAGCTCACATTTCATTTATCCCATGTATAAATCATGTATAAGTAAATAAAATGCACTTTTGGTCAGTCTTATGAGCTTACTGTTACTAAAATAAGGACAGTTTTGGTGGAATTTCAAAGATTTTACTTAAGAAAATGAACCACATACTTGGAAACATAGCAAGCCAACACTTTGAGAGAATCTTCAACACCAGATTCCAGCTGCACTCCTCCATAAACACTTGTCCTCTCTGTCACATTGAGGGGGACGGGCACAGGCCCTTACAGGCCCGGCTGCACCTGGGCATCGGCTCCACAATATGTGGGCAGCCTGTGTGCCAGTCTGGTCATCTGGAGCGTAGTGACCCAGCGTGCTTTGCTCGCTGTGAGGCCCCTGGATGTGAGGCCACAGTGTGGTGAGGGCATGTGGTCAGATAACCGGCCACTTAGGACAGCGCTGGATACAGACATGGGGCTAGCTGGCACGGAGTTTGTCTGTCCTTGCTGGAAGCTCAGGTTGGGTCTCTCCTGTGGGTGTAACCTTCGTCCACTTCCTGTTTCCTCTGGGCTCCTGAGAGAGCAGACCATACTCCCCCAGCCTGACATCACTGACGGCAGGGCAGTGGCACTGGTGGTGGGAGCAGCCACGGGTTGGAGGGCTGTGTGCACTTTTCAGGAAGTTTGTGAAAGCAACAGCCATTGAAATTTGTAAGCATGTTAGATATGCTATGTTTCCTAAGGTCAGGACTCCTTGGGGAAAATCCCCTCAGAAGGATGAAGTGTTCCTGCCTTGGTTTGGGCTGTGTGGGATGCAGGCCTGGGGTCCATGGCTCTGTGCCTGCAGACAGACCTGAGGCCTCACTGCCTTCGCTGGCATGTTGCTCACTCGCTTCTGCTTCCATGTGCTGACTTGCTGATTAGACAGTTTTTAGAGGATAGTATGTCGTGCTCGTGAAGGGAGCTGCACACCACCACAGGAGGTTGTGAGCCCCCCCATCCTTCCCCAGGCTCTTCCTATCCCCCACCCCTGCTCGTGGCTGTCCTCCTCCACCACCCCTCCTCCTGCAGACCCACCTTCCCCACAGGTGGCCACTCTTCATTTCTCAGGTATTCTCCAGGAAATGGTCTCTTTCCTAAACAAATGTGCACGCCTATTTATATTTTTGTGGGGGCACACAGAATTTTAAGTCTCAGGTAGGACCATGCCATATGTTGTTCTGCTGTACTGAGAACACGGTTTGGACTCGTTTGCAGACAAGTGCATTTCTTTTTTTTTTTAGATTTTATTTATTTATTTGACAGAAACCGTGAGAGAGGGAACACAAGCAGGAGTAGTGAGAGAGGGAGAAGCAGGCTTCCCGCCAAGCAGGGAGCCTGATGCGGGGCTCAAACCCGGGACCCCGGGAACATGACCTTAGCCAAAGGCAGACAGTTAATCACTGAGCTGCCCAGGTGCCCCGACAAGTGCATTCCTTATGTACTGCATTTTCCAAATGCCCGATGTTTATCTAGTGTGGTCAGAGCTGGTTCTTCATTTTAATTCCCTGTGAACCTGTAATTGGAATATGTCTTACGTATGGACAGTTTGGTTTACTTAAACTTTATTAAAAAACCCCTCACAAGAGCCAAGATGCCATTTAGCAGATGAATGGATAAAGAAGATATGGTCCATATGTACAATGAAATATTACGCCTCCATCAGAAAGGATGAATACCCAACTTTTGTAGCAACATGGACGGGATTGGAGGAGACTATGCTGAGTGAAATAAGCCAAGCAGAGAAAGTCAAGTATCATATGGTTTCGCTTGTGGAGCATAAGGAGTAACATGGAGGACAGTGGGAGAAGGAAAGGAAATGTGAACTGAGGTAAATCAGAGAGGGAGAGGAAACATAAGAGACTTTGGACTCTGAGAAACAAACTGAGGGTCTTGGAGGGGAAGAGGTGGGGGGATGGGTGAGCCTGGTGGTGGGTATTGAGGGCACGTATTGCATGGGACACTGGGTATGGGGCATAAATAATGAATCTTGGAACACTGAAAAAAAAACCCTCATAGGAACATCTGTTTTTCTCTGTGATGGTCAATTTAATATTTAGCTTATTCTTCCAGCTTGCATTAGCCTGTAATTCCCAGCACAATGAGGCAGTGTCACGAGGAAGCTGCTCCCTCGCCCACCTGTGGGAATTCTTTGGGACGCTTTCATGATGTCAAGGACAGGGTTATGTACTGTATTCTTTCTAGTTTTATGACACTCGAGTGCACCCTCTATGATTTAATTACAGACATACTTAGCAATATTGCTAACAAATGTTTAGCATTCCCCAGCAATGGTTACCTGCTTGGGGAACAGGTGTGGTAAGGGATGGGACTGTTTGCAGACCTCCAGTCTATAGTCTCTTTAGGTCCGGACTCATCCTGGGCTCCTGTGAGAGGAGTTTGTTAATCTCTGAGTCATCCTGGGGGATGAACAAATACTAATTAAGTGGCTCTGTTTATACATGGCTAACAGGCGAAGCCACCAGGCTGGTCAGTAAGAGGTGGGTGGAGGGAGATTCCCTCCCTTGTCTGGAGGTTCAGACAAGGTGGTGTCTCACAGGACTATGTGTCCCCGGGCAGCAGAGTTCTACTGGGCAGGTGGGATTTTCCAGAAGTGCATACACTATTCTGAAAGAGTATTTTAGCAGCCTCCTGACTCGGAAAAAGGTTATTCTGTAAGGAATGGTCGAATAACTGAGCAAGAGGAAGAGCAGATCGGGATTGTGTGGCTTTGCCCCCCCACCCAAAGATGCAGTGAAAGTGCAGGGGGGCTGGTTCCCTACGATGCCCCAGAAAGCCCATGTTTTGCCTACAGTTCCCACATGAAAAGTTCAGAGTTTTGGGGTTTCACTTACATCCTTTACTGCTGGGTATTTTGTTCTGACCATTCCATGTAACTGATGCATTCGATTCTTACTTTTATCATATTTTCCTACGAAATATTTCTAAGTAGTGAATCTGTGGGGTTGAATAGCCATCCCTAAAAATCTTATGTCCACATGGAGCCTTAAAATGAGAAGCTGGGGTGAGGTGGGGAAGGGCCTCCCCAGGAGCCGGAGGTGAGGGGGGAAGGGCCTACCAGGAGCAGGGGGGAGGGGGGTTGCTCCCCAGGATTCCAAGGGGAGGGGGGAAGGGGCTCCCCAGTAGCCACCCAGAGTGGGCCGAGGTGGGTTCTGTAGACCCCAGGCGGCCTCAGGGCTTGGCTCCCAGCTTCTGGAGCAGAGTGTGTCCTGTGTCCCCAGCACCCCGTGCCTGGCCTATCGCCCCAGCAGCCGCGGGACACTCCGGCAGGAGGCCAACAGGACTGAGGGGGTGTTTCATCTGTGGGCACAGCAACCGTGTTTTGTGCATGATCCATCTTCCCTGAGGGCCGAAGCACAATTGTTCATGGATGTTTTGTGGGAGGATGGTTTCAGCTGCGGAAGCCTTGGGATGCCCTCCTGAGTGGAAGGTGCAGCCCCTGTGTCCAAGGTGATGGCAGGTTCATGGCCACAGACAGACCCATTGCTGTGCAAGTAGCAGAACCTAGGAAGACCTTCGCTTTTGGGGAAGGGTTGACGACCCTGATGCCCCTGGGGCTGGTGTTGGGACCCTTGCTGACCGGTTGTAGACAGTTGGGGAGCAGAGCGTGCCACTGCCCATGGGGTGCCTGCGGGGCTTTTCCTTGGTGCACCTGTATTGTGTGTTGGTGTTGAAGAGATACAATTTTTCCTTCTCTTGGAGATAGGTTTCTTCAGGGGGTCATTTGTTTCTGTTCCCCCACCCCATTATCAATCAGCTTCCAGAAGGAAGGCCAGCCTCCCCTACTGCAGGGACTGCTAGGAGACGCTTGTGCTCTGGAACCTGGAGCTGGCCCCTCTGTGTTCAGGAGGCTGCCCCTCAAGAGCCTGCAGCCTCAGCCCCCTCTAGTCCTGGACGGCTGTGTGGCAGTGTTCTTGGCTTTGGAGGACGACCTCCTCTTTGTTTCTGGGGTTTTTTGTGGATCCTTTAAATAGTGGGGCCGCGAAGATGAGGAGAAGGACCTATATGGCTAGAATATCTCATGACATGAACGTTTCTGAGCTCGCTCCTCATCTCAGCTGAGGACTGTGTGGTGGCCCCGCTGGGTGGCCCAGTGCTCAGGGAGGGGCAGAGGTGGCTGGTGGGCTGGGAGCCTCGCTGTCTTTCTGGGTTCCATCTCATTTATTTAACAGGGGCCCCAGGCACATTTCTGAACCTCTGAAGGCCGCTGTGGGGAGTGCATGGTTAAATCGTACCCTGCTCTGTATCGGCGGATTGGGATGATTTCTTCAGGGTGATGGAGACAAAGGGGCCACAGCCATGGCCAGGGCCATTTATGCCCTAAGATGTAAGCATGGGAGACAGGTGGGGAGAGGTGCCTCAGGGCCCAGGGTGAGTCAGGTGGATACCACACACAGCATGGCTCCCGATGACAGAGACCTTGCTGCTCTTAGTTTTAGGAACTTTCCGTCTCAAAGAAAATAAGTGACCTTTCTAAATGTGCCCTGTGACATCCTGAAATGGTGGCTTTTCGAGCTCAGTGAAAGCATGTTGAGCCCCACTTTGCTGGTTGCAGGTGCATGATCGCTGTGTAGGAGCCCTGCTGCTCCCCAAGCACTACAGCCAGCACCTGCAGATTGGGGTGCATGCTTTTCCCAAAGAGGGCAAAGAGGGCTGAACAAGCCACTGTGGATGTGAATTGTCGGGGGACTTAGGCCAGTGATTTCCTACTGCTGTGAAATAGTCCCTGCAAATTCTGCTGAAGGTACAGACTGGCTTCTGGATACTCTAATTTATCGCTGGTTGTTTTACTGAGTCTATGTTTCCCTCTCTTTTCAAGAAAACTAGGTATTTAGAAATGGAGAAAGTGCATTCTTTATTATGAAATGTAAATTCTTCACAAAAAGATGTCTTCTTTGTTCCTTAGAACAAAAAAAGATATTTTTCTTCAATCTTATTGTCAGTTCAAGAATCGTCTGTAGGCTGTTGCTCCACATGTTTGCTAATAAATCTTCTCCCCATAAAAATGTTGGATTAAAGCATACTAGCAAGATCTGTTAATTCCCCTAAGAACAAAATTCGTTAAAGAGGAAGGACCTAGAGATACAGTGTGGGGCCTTATCAGACACCTGTTTTACTTTAGTAGAGAACAAATTTACTACAGTATAATATTGTGAGCGTGTGTGTGTCTAGCATGTAACTGGACAAGTAGGACATTCCCAACATGCCATCCGTGGACGTCTTTGTGTCCTGATTTCCTTCCTTGGAGGTTGACGCTTACCCAACTTTCCTGTTTATCATTCTGTCACTTTTGGAAGGTAGTTTTATGATTTGTGTCTTTCATTTAAAATTGATATTAGTAGAATTGTTTCGTATGTAATTTTGAGAAACTCGTATTTCACATTCAGTATTCTGAGAGATGCCAGTTTGTAGTCAAAAGAAGCACTCTTCAACTAACTTGCCACTTTGACCCCATTAAAATTAAATTTGACGTTGTAGCTCTGATATTTTTAAGCGATAAAGCATAAACTGATGATTGCAGTAGATGGATGTATCCCGGTGTGGGACATACTGGGAATGTGGGCTTTATTCTTTAGAGGTTGGCTCAGCAGAAGCATGTCCTCCAGAAACCTGAGCTGTCCCGCTTATGGGTCTGCAGGGACCCAGTCCGGCTTTAACTGGCTGCACGCCGGTGCTGCCAGCAAGACAGCCTGCATGATGAATAGAGCCCCCAAGGGATCCCGTAACCAGAGTAAAACTGTAAATTGTGTCACAGTGTAATTTGAAGGAAATATTGGTCCTTCCTTCTGGTGCTTCTAGAAGTCTGTGAATAAGACTTGAGTCCTTAGGAAAGGGAGAAAAGGGACAAAGCAAGAAATGGGAATCCTAACTCACAAACCATCTGCTGGAGCTGATCCCCAGATAGGACGTTTGTTTCAGGTGGAGTCTATGTCATTGTGATGCCCGTTGGCCTCTGAGTGAAGGATGGGGTCCCAGGCCCCAAAGCCATCCCGGGACACCAGCCCAGACGGCAGAGTCCATAGTCGGGGTTACAGTTCTTGGGCTCAGGACGATTGGTTAGAATGCTCTGAATTACAGAGTTTCACACACATTCCTTTTTTGTTAAATGTGTAAGATTGAAAAGACTTAAAAGTCACATTATGAAATTTTACACCACTAAAGGTTGTTTGAAGCTGGCAGATAGGGACAACACATGTGTGATAAGATGAGGGGCCAGGAGTAGGACTGAGTCTGTCTCAGGCATGTCTGGTTTGGTGTGACCAGACTGTGGGCTGTGCCCTGCAGTGTGTGCATCTGTGATCACTGCAGCAGTAAGTGTTACTAAATGCTTTTTTCCCTAAAAGGCATTACATGATTGTCATGTTTGTAACATCTGCTGTCTTGTGTTCCTTTCTCCCCCTGGAAACCAGCAAGGTGAGCAGGAGGGAAGGTGGAGAATCCCATGTTCAGGGAAGCAGGAGGCAGTTGTAGTTATGCAAAGCAGCCTCAACTGGACAGGAACAGTCCAGGGAGGACTGAACGGCGTGTTCCCACTTGGCCAAGGAGGCCTGGCTCTGGGTTCCCTGCGAATCCTGTTTGTGTGGAGAGCAGCTTTCCGTGCAGTGGCGTTGGGGTGAGGTACCTGGGAGGCCCTGCAGAACAGGTGCAGGAGGGACTTTGAATGCGTCAGGCGTGTCAGGCGGCCCGTGACCCCGCCACAAGGCTCTTGACGTCTTGTCAGGAGCGCGGCCATGAAGGCATACCTCAGCAGGGGCTGTGGGTCCATATGGGCACAGGAGGTGCTGGTGGGGTGGAGGAGGGGCCCGAGAGGAACAGACATGGGGCACAGGGCAAGGGACAGGGCGGCCTGGGTGGGAGGATGAGGAAGGAGGACACAGGGTGAGTATGAAGGGGAGACAGAAGGTCCCCTCCCCCCTGCCAAGGCTACGGGAGATGGCCCCGTGGTCGGAACTTGAGGGAACACTAAGGGAAAGGTGGGTCCAAGGAGAACCTGCCTGAGGTAAAAATCTGGAATCTGCCCTTAGAAACGTGTTCCAGAGACAACTGAACACCCTAGACAGAGACAGGCGTGGGGTGTCTGGAGAGGACAAGCCAGCGTGCTGGTCTCTGCCTCCAAACTAACACACATCCTTTCTCCCTTCAGCTCCTGCAGCTAATTGCGAAATCCCAGTTAACGTCGCTGAGCGGTGTGGCGCAGAAGAACTACTTCAACGTTTTGGACAAGATTGTCCAGAAGGGTAAGACGGTGACTGGTGTGTCTCAGAACAAGAGAATGTGGGGCTTCTCTTCATCCCCCAGTACACGGAACACTGGGGTACCAGGACGGGCTGTTTCTGGGGGAGGACGGAGGGGCCCTGGGCCTCAGAGAAGTCTCTCCTTCGTGGCAGCCATGGCATTGTTGCCAGAGCCTCAGAAGAGCCCGTGACTTTATGCTTTAGTCTGTCCTGATTGATTATGGCTGACAGTGAAGGGAGCCTCACACGTCACACCTGGAGTTTATGCATGTGTGTGAGTTGGTGAGCACAAGGGTAAGCTCCTGGGATGAGTATGAAGGAGGACAGGTACTGCCACTTCTGAAGCCAGAATTGTAGACGCAGCCAGGAGTACGCTGTCTGGCAGTATTTGATGTTGTAAATTTCATCCTACTTGTGGTATCTCAGAATTAATGCCAGTTCGGTTTGCGCTGACATTAAATCATTATTTTATTGTGGTAAAATACACAGACCCTGAATTTACTTTTGTAATCATTTTTAAGCAGTTTGGTTGCATTAAGCCCATGCCAGCAGAACCTCCCGGGGTCCTTCACAGACCCCCTCCTCTCGAACCCTGACCCCTCTGCTCTGATGGGAGTCACACGGGGTCCGTCCCTCAGCACCATGCCCCCTGGGTTCACACATGTTGGGTGCATGTCAGGCCCCCTTTCCCCTTCTGCAGTGTGTCCACGCTGCGTTCATCGGTGCCGTGGGGATGGGCGTGACACCGGGTCTCTTTGACCTTCCCACTCTGTGTGTTCCTGTGCATTCCAGTCCTCGACGATCACCAGAACCCCCGCCTCATCAAGGACCTCCTCCAGGACCTGAGCTCCACGCTCTGCATCCTTATCCGGGGTGTCGGGAAGTCCGTGCTGGTGGGAAACATCAACATCTGGGTCTGCCGTCTGGAGACGGTCCTGCACTGGCAGCAGCAGCTGCAGAACCTGCAGGTCACTGAGGTATGGAACACATGCTGGGTCCCCCATGAGAGGCCTCAGCCCTGTAGGAGCACCTTTGTTTCCAGGTGCATTGGGGCCAGAGGCCCTGTGATGGCTTAGACTGCTCGTGGCAAGACGAGGGGTGGTCGTTGTGGAGACGGGGACAAGGTGGTGTGGTGATGAACCTTCCAGGGAAAACAAGACACTGGGGAGTAAAACACTGGCCCAGGAGTCATGGCTGCCTCATTCTGCCAGCCACTCCCTGCGGTGCAGGGTCTGTGCTTGCCCCCATCACCGCTGTCTGTCCTCCAGGGTCATATGTGGTTCATGGGCGGAGTGAACAGGGAGAGAAGATGGTGCAGGTGGTCAGTGGGGGTCTTTGGTCAGCAAGAAGCCCAAGGCTGGGAAGTGCATCATTTAGAGAGAAGTGTGCATTCAGGAGGACAGGAGGGCAAAGACACTACAGAGTTGGACCAGCACTCATTCCGCTGGGGAAAGAACACAGAGGCTGGGTCTCTGCTACTCGCCTCAGCTGGCCGGCTGGCAGGACCAGAAGGCCACCGGTCTCCTTTAGAGTCTTCCTGTCATTGACACCAGCTCGGAGGTGGCACAGATGGAGTGCGGTGGGGAGGACACCCCCCTGACTGGGGCCTGGCCCACACTCAGAGCTGGCTTTTCTGTGACCTTGTCCTCTCTGCCCTGGGGGGCGGGGTGATGGTGTCACCTGTGGTCACGCTGATGCCGCACCCGCACAGATGTGGCCCCGTGACCTGGTGTGGGCAGCTCCAGCAGCCCCTGTAGAACCAGGGACAGAAGGCCTTTTGAGGGAGGACCTGTATGGCTGGATGGGAGGGAGCCAGGATTCAGGGGTCACTGTGTGCTGGGAGCCTAGTAGCCCCTGGGCAGGACAGCCAGGACTGTGCATGCCCCAGGGGCAGGCCAGCTTGTGTGTGTGTGTGTGTGTGTGTGTGTGTGTGTGTGTGTGTGTGTGTGAGAGGGGACTTGGTGCATGAGTGCTAGTACCTGAGTCTCAGGCCCAGCCCATGGGGACAGGCCCCTTACTGCTCTCTGCTGGAAGGTGGCAAGAACCCCCAAGGCAGTGACAAGTGGGCGGCAGGACAGCCCTCAGCGGCCCTCATGTGCTGGGTCCTCTGTTCTCAGGCCCTGCGTGCTGTAGTAGCACAGGGCCCTGGAGCGAGCACAGCTGTGCTTCCACAGGGGCAGGGGTCACCGTGGCTGGTACGCTAGCGAGACCTTCCAAAGCCGTGTTCCTTCACGCACGGTGACGCGGTTATGGGGTTCGTGGCGGGAAATAGCTCAGCCAGGGTCTGGGCTGAGCTGAAGGCCCCAATGGACTGTCTGGCCGGGCTGCTTGTGCTCTTTCCTGTCAGAGTGGTCACAGCCATCTCAGTGGAAACAGGTGGCATGGAGGCAGTCACCCCAGGACTGGAGACTGGTTCGGGGCCCCGGGTTTTTGTGCCTTGTGCATCCGGGGTTTTTCCTGCCACCTCGCATACCCAGACAAGCCTCGGGACATTGCAGCAGGATGTTCACCAACTTCTGTCTGACATGGAGGCTCATCTTCGAAGAAGGAAGCATGCAGCAGGCATTTAGAACGAGTCTCGGTCGTTCCTGTAATGGTTGTGAAGACCTGGCCAGGAACAAGGCACCCATGTGCCGTCCGGGTCCATCTGTGTGCTCTGCCGTGTGCCAGCCCGTGAGAGCCTGTGCTCACACCTGCTCTGGGAGCCCCGTGTCACCCGCTCACAGCATGCAGCCCATCGGGGATGCAGGCGCATGTGCCCAGGGGATGGTGGGATCCACATGCTGACATCCCGAGTGCCAGGATCTTCCCTAGACAGGCAGCCAGTGCCGAGGCCCCCATGCACCGGGGTTGCAGCTCAGATGTCCTCAGAGACGAGTGCTGACTTGTCACCCTGTCGGCACAGGACACCGCCTTTCGGTTCCTCGCACACAACGTGCCGGGATCTGGGAGAGCATTTCACTAGCAGGACAGCCATGGTGCAGCGGCCAGGACACAGCGGTGCAGCTGGCCTCTCAGCACCTCACCACAGCCCCGCTCCAGTAATTTCTCCGTGGATGTGCACTCTGTGTGGGGCTGCTGGGGTTGCTGAAGAGAACAGAAGACAGAAGGAAGCCAGCTGTCCTCAGGGCTGACTGCCGGGGACAAGGACAGTCATTCAGCCATGCCAGAAGTGTGTGGCTGTGGCCAGGTATGCAGGCGTCCCCAAGCCCACAGGACCTTTACCATGAGCCGTCAGAGACATTGCCCCATCTCGGTGAGAGGTGGGGTGGGTGAGTGCCCAGCCCTGTCCCCTCCTACTCACCTCTTATGTCCACGTGTGTCCTCCCCTCCCTCCTGATAGCACGACACACAGGTTCTGCATGCTCTGTCATGTCCTTTCTTGGAGACACACGTGCAGGCTTGCAGGATGGAGGATGTGGCTTCTGCATTTGACAGCAGATGCTGATGACTGGGCAGGGCCTCTGTGGCAGATCTGTGACTTTATCTGTGCCATTCCCAGACTCTGCTGTCCCTCCACCCAGTGCCTGTGCCATGTCTGATGAGCGAGTCCTGCACATGGACAGGGTCTGGAGGAGCTGAGGGCACAGACCAGCCTCCCTTTTGCTCCTACTTCTCCTCCAGGGTCCCCGTGCAGCCAGCCCTCTCCTGACACAGGGGCTCAGGGCTCATGTGACTGAGTGTGAGGGACAGTGGCTGTGTCTCTTTGGTTGTGTTGCATTTTGAAGCACCTGCTGTCAGCAGCCCGCAAGGTGTCCTTGTAGCCTGGCGCTTCCAGGCATCACACGCAGTGAAACCCTGTCCGTTTCTGTCCTAGCAGGTGAATGATGGCCTCACACTCAGTGACCTCCCTTTGCATATGCTCAACAACATCTTGTACAGATTCTCTGATGGCTGGGACATTGTCACGCTGGGCCAGGTGACTCCAACGCTGTCCATACTTAGCGAGGACAGGCGTCTGTGGAAGAAACTCTGTCAGTACCACTTTGCCGAGAAGCAGGTGAGTGTGGTGGCCTCGGGGCCCCCATGATGCGGGATGTGTCAGCTGGAGGGAGGCTGGTGGGCACCCCTCGCCTGTCCCCAGCATCTGCACACGGCCCCCTGAGCCTCCTCTCCCCGCTTGCCACACCTGCAGACCCGGTTGTGGGGGCTAGCTCAAGGCATGTTCACGTGTGACCTCCTGGGTGTTTGGTATGCTTGCTTGTCATGTGGGGCTCTGTGAAAACCGCACGCGTGTGGGGGGCATCTGGTCTACGCAGGGTGGCCTGGGGCGGGGACAGGGGGAGCTGGATGCAGCACCTCCCGCCAGAGGTGGGTTTGGCTGTAGCCGGGATGGAAGAGCAAGAGGGCAGAGTCGCGGCTGTGTGGCCCAGGGGAGGCTGTCCCTCTGAGAGGATGGGGCCTGGGGGGTGGGGTGTCCTTGAGAAAACGAGGGCACCTGCAGCCCTGAGTGTTGTGTCCAAGCATTCACACCACATCTTGGTTCACACCAAGCGTGTTGTGCAGCGTTCACACCACATCCTGGGGTTTTCTCGGTAGACGTGCTGGGAGTAGAGTACAGTTTCCTAGAGATCGTGTTGTTTGATGAGCATGCTGAGCAGGAAGGAGCCAGGTCTGAGGCTAGAGGAGGGTGGTGGCTGGGAGCGCGGGCGCGGATGAAGCAGAATCCAGGGCGCTGGGATTGGCCAGCACGGGGGCTCAGCACACGCCCGGTGAGGGGTCCCAGGGGCAGTGGGCAGAGAAGCACTCCTGGGCCGGATGGCTCATGGGCAGGGGAGACCACACCCACCTCCCTCGGATGCAGCCCTTCTTCTTGCACTGTAGCGCCTCCTCAGGGACACATGTCAGCTCGATGCCACCCCTCACCGACCCTTGTCTCTGCACCAGTCCTTCTTGCCACCATGTGGTGCTCCGTGGCTGGTCAGCAGGCCGCTCTGTGACGGACCCTGGTTCTGCTGCCTGTGCCACGGCTGGTGGATGTCCAGGTCGTTTCCGCTGTGTGGCTTTGACGAATTCTAGTGGTGAACGCTGGTGTACACGTTTTCGTGTGGGTGTGCGCCTCAGAGTGGAAGTTCTGGGTCACGTGACAGCGGTGTCAAAGTTGGCGGGAACTGCCAGGCTCTTATCCCCCCGCCAAGCTCATAGCTTCTGGCGTCCCCGGGATATCTGCACGGGGCTCCTGGTTACCAGGCTGGTTTTGTTTTGTTTTTTAAAGATTCTGTTTGACAGAGAGAGAGACTGCAACCATGAGCAGGGGGAGGGGCAGAGGGAGAAACAGGCCTCCTGCTGAGCAGGGGGCCCGATGCAGGACTCGATCCCAGGACTCCGAGATCATGACCTGAGCTGAAGGCAGATGCACAATGACTGAGCCACTTAGGCGCCTCTGTAACTGGTTTTTGTTTTTTGTTGTTTTTTTCTTAAATCATGTCCGAGCTAGTGGGCGTGCCATGGCACCTTGCTCACATCCTTGGTGTCACGGTATGGCACCCCGGTCAGCTCTTCTCCAGATCCTTGGCCCTGTTTCCAGTCAAGTTGTCTTTTCCGTACAGAGATGCAGGTGTCTGCCTGTGTTCCAGGTATAGGTCCTCAGATACTGCGCGTGTGTGATGTGATTTCACTGTAACAGGTCGTGGGCGTCACTGCAGCCCATTCCCACATGCCACATTCTGTCCCGCTGTTAACATGCCATGGGGCACGGGGTTCGCCCTCACTGCCTCCGCCCGCGGGGTTCTCAGTTCCTGTCCCGTGGCCCTTGGCGTGTGCTCAGCCGTGTGTCGTGTGTCAGTTCTGCAGACACCTGATCGTGTCGGAGAAGGGTCACGTGGAGTGGAAGCTGATGTACTTTGCGCTACAGAAGCAGTACCCACCACGGGAGCAGTACGGTGACACCCTGCACTTCTGCCGCCACTGCAGCATCCTTTTCTGGAAGGTAACTGGGCGGGCGGCCCCGGACCGGCTCTGCTTTAGGTGTGAGGGCACAGGAAATGGGGAGTGGTGGTGAGAAGGAGAGGTTGAGTTCACCAGATGTTGGGGCAGGGGACAGAGTCGTGGAGAGAACCATAGGGTTTGAGTCAGAAGCGTTGGGCTGCCAAGTGTCCTTGGGGACGTGTGTCCCTGGGGGCAGCCAGTCCTGGCTGGTGCCACGTTTCTGCCAGCCCTTGGCCTGAGACAGAGGGGCCAAAGCATCTGGAATGGGTGCCCCAGACGGGGTCTCCAGCCCAGCTCCCATGGGACCCCTGCCGGCCTCCCCGCAGCTCCCCTCCAAGCCAAGCCCCTGCAGCAGGGAGCTTGCAGCCTCTCAGAGGGACACATAGTTTTCTTATTGGGTCAAAACCGAACCAGCGTCTGCTGACTCGCACTTGGAATCAGAGGACCCAGGGGTGCTAGAAGCCCTTCACCCTGTGACTTCTGGCCACACACACGGGGACTTGGTATGTCCGCAGTCGGAGAGGAGCTCATGTCACAGCTTGTTTTCCTTCATCCTGGGATGCATTGACCACAAATACGTGTATGTCCTGAGATCTTCTTGCTCGCTTGATGGCGAGTAAGGTTCATGTGTGCACCCCGCCTGGGGGTGGCCCCTCGTACTCTTGAGGGGCATAGCCATTGGCTTCTGTCTGCTTAGCACTAGCCCTGCTCTTCTTCTTGCCGCACGTTTTTATCTGTAGCTTGCCAGATGGATCACATGGCAGACTCTGGATTGTGGGAAAAGGGATAAGCCCTTGAGGTTTTTCTCATCTCCGAGTCTGTTTGTGGTTGCGTCACTTGTGGCTTTCACATCACCTGTGGCGAGCCGTGAATGAAGTGGTGTGGAGAGGGTTTCCTGTGCTACTTTCATGGAGGTTTACTTACGCCCCGTGCACGAGTCACGTGGGATTTCATTTCCAAGTCTCTGATGTGTTTTCATGCAGCAAGAATATCAGATGTGTTCCATGTTCTGCACTCACGGCTGTTGTGTAGAACACAGCTCCTTGATGGCAGAGCATCCGTGAGCAGGCATGCTCTTGATGGGGTGTGACAGCTGAGGGAGTGCCCAGGTCCCATGTCACCAGCCCCAGGGCGTGAGGGGCAGCTTGTGTGCAGCTCGCACACCGCAGTGCTCAGGGACACAGAGGAGTGTGGAGGGTCTCACCCGCTGGGGCTGGGCTGGGCTGCCTGCTCCCTGCGTCCCTGTGTCCATGCTTCTGAGGGTCACTGGCACTGATGCAGCCCACAGCAGTGACCTCATGGTGCCATTGGGGTAGGTCCCTGAGTGGGGTCTGGTCTCAGGGCCTTAGGAGGCCCTAGGGAAGGCACCCCCCATTAGGGGTAATTACCCCAGCTCTGTTCCTTCTCCAGTCCATTCGTTGGCCGAATTTCTGTATTGCTCAATTTCCTGAAACACGGGTGAAAGTGATGTGTGGGGTGGGCAGGGCAGCCAGACAGAATGCATCCGGTTAAAGGGTGGGTCAGGGGTCAGGGTTGGGTCAGCCTTGTCATGCTATGTCTGCACGCAGAGAACACTCAGGGACCAGAGCTGACACCATCGTTCTGGGCCTCTGGGAGGGGCCAGAAAGGGTCTCTGAGGGGTCTGCGCAAGCAGCAGCACCTGTGTGCAGGAGCGGGTTCCCCAGGGAGGTTCACACACGGTGTCCACAAGATGCAGGGCTGGTGGGTGGGCGGGCGGTTAGCTGGGTGGTGTGTGGAGAGGGCAGCAGCCTGCTCAGGGCGCTGACAAAGCACCAGTGAGCGAGAATGGAAGTGTCTAAGGTGGATGGCTGGCACTTGGCAAAGCAGATGCTGGGCTGTGAGGGAGAGAATAAAGGGCTTCCCAAAATGTGTTACAAATGTTTTCAGTACAAACTTGGAGACCTCAGCCTCCATCTGCCCGTGCCGTGGGCAGTTCTGAGGAATTGGGGCCACAGCCTGGTCCATGTCCAGCTGAGGCTCCTGAGGCAAGGGGAGTGTTGGTCCTGGTCTTCAGGACGGATGGGTCCTCGTGGTTGATGTGCTGGCTTCCAGAACATTCTCACCGCCCTGCTCGGTATCGGGTGCTTTCACCTGTGTTTGCAGACCATTGTCCACACTGACGCTCCACGTGGCCTGCTGTCTCTCTAACGTTGCTTTCCTTTCTCTCCCTCCCTTCCCTACACTCCTCCTGGTTCTTTCTCCACGATCTCAAAGGACTGCCGCCTTGCTTTGTTGTTCAAGGTACCTCTGTGCTCTACCAGGCCTTGCGTCGCGTCCATGCATGCTCCCCAGCCATCCAGAACTGCCCCCCTGAGCCGCTCACGGGATGTCCTTGGGGCCAGCACCTGAGGGGCAGGCTCAGCCCAAGGGGGAAACTGTAGGCATGTCTGTGAGCCTTTTGTTCAGGCATGGGAGCCACATGACAGGTGCCTCGACCCTATGTGGTCTTCAGCCCTCTCCGGCCTCTGCTCCTTAGCTGCCCCCTCCTTTTAAGTGTGTCAGTCTTGTGGGACGTCTGTTTCTTTAGTCATTTTTCCGGTTAAATGGATCCCAGTCTCCAGCTGAGTGTGAGCTCTTGGGGGGTGCCCTGCTGTTGGAGTGGACACTCTGGGGCCAGGAGGGGGGCAGAGGAAAAGGCACAGGAATGGAGGTTTGGGGGCAGGCTGGGGAGGGAGAGAAGTCCCTGTCCCGGCCCTCTCACTTGGACCACCTGCCTCTGCTGACCAGTGCCAATGGCTGTCCTTGTAATGCGGGTCCGTGTCTTCCCCATGGTGCTGGGGCCCAGGTGCTCCGTGGTGACCCCTCTGCCTCCTCCCGCAGGACTCCGGGCACCCCTGCACCGCCGCTGATCCTGACAGCTGCTTCATGCCTGTGTCCCCACAGCACTTCATCGACCTGTTCAAATTCTGAAGGCGGAAGGGGTTGGCCATGCTCTGCTGTCCCCAGGGAGCGACCCGCATGTGGAGAACGCACATCCCGGCTCCCTGCATGGACAGGAAACGGGGGTTGGCTTGTTCCGAAAGAGTGTTGGGGAACCCAGGCAAAATCATTTTACTTTCCCTAAAAAGTCCTCTTCGTTTAAGCCTATAAAGGTTTGCAAGTTTGTGTATTTATGAACACGGTTTGGTGCAGTTCTGTGCCAAACCAACCATCACAGCTCCTGCTGAGCTGCATCGTCCACTCCTGGCGCCCTGATTCTATAGTGGTTAGGGGAGGGGACAGAACCGTTGATCCTTGTAAATACAGGGTGCAGAATATTTATTTTTCTTAATATGTATCTTAACTGCATTGGTGTGTCCAAGTGAGTCCTCATGGAATGTGAAGTGAGCTGAGGGCAGCGTGTGGTACTGTTGTGTCTGTGGTAAGTCTGTGGCCAGCCACGGTGTGGGTGCTGGGACCACCTGGTGCAGCCGCCCCTTCACTGCCCTGGAAGTGTTTTCCTAAACAGAGTAATAAATCATCTTTATCTATTCATCTGACTTCATCAATTTTGCATCTTTCTGAAAAAGTTGTGTTTGTGATTTTGATATCATTTAAACCTTTAAAAGATTGTTTTATTTTTAAAATAATGCATGTCTATTTTAGATAATTTTGAAAATGTTATAAAAGAATATACAAGTCACCCGTCACCCTGTCCCCTGAGACCACTGTTCCTGCTACAAAGATCAGTTCCCAGCCCCATGCTGTGGGAGAGCAGTGGGAACCCCCGCAGATCATCTCTTCTACCTGCCCTATTTTTTTTCTTCTAAGTATATTAAAATGATTTGTGGTTTTGTGTCTTTGTAAATAAAGATTCTGGATTTTTAGTATCACTGTCTGTTCTGACCTGGCACTGAGGGCCAACAGTATGCTTCCCTGTGGACATGGCGTGGAGCCCCGGGCATCTGTGGGTTGCAGGAGGGGCCTTTCCTGTTGACCCTTTCCAGGTTTTATTCGCTGCATACTGTCGTGGCCAGCCGGGTGCTGCTGCTTCGTGCTGCTTGCCGAGGAACCGGGACGAACAGAGCTGTCAGCAGCTCATGTGTGGCTCCCCGTGAGATGAACAAGGAGCAGAGCCCAGCGATGGCATCATGTGTATTGGGGGATGTGTCCAGACTGCCCATGTGAATGGCAGTCAAGACTGCTGTTACGATTTTCCTGGGTGGCAGCACGTGGCACACCCAAGCTCCCCAAAGATGGCCACTGTGGGCTCCTCCCCGCGGTGCTATTTGCCGAAGTGAAGGACAAATTGTGTCCACATTTCTTCGTATGATTGACTGGATTTTTTGGGGGGTAAGTTGCCTAACGTGTCCTTTGCCTGTTTTCAGTGTTGTTCTGTTTTGGTATTGATTTCTTCTTAAAAGGACGTTGATATTTGACCTCTTTTCCCCCAGACACATGTCGGTAGCACAGAGGGGAGCACAGCCCTTCTGCTCCGCTAGCACCTCCTGCTGGGGCACGGTAGGCCCAGCGGTGTGCGAGGCCCAGGTGGGCACCAGAGGCCTGGTGGAGCTGGGAACAGTGGCAGCCTCCTCGATGGCCTCAAGGAAGAGATGGGGAATGAGTGGAGGCTACAGGCTAAGCAGAAGACGGAGGGCATAGAGGCAGGAAGGGGTAAGATGCAGAGTTGTCATGAATTCACACGCTGGAATGGTATTTTGAAAATGGGTCTGTCGAGGGCCTAGCAGAGGTCAGGACCTGGAGAGTGGAGGACACTGTGAGTGGGAGACCTGGTAGCAGGTCTCCTGTGCCTTCGATCCCTGACAGGGCCCTTGTTGACTGTTCAGCTCTCTGTGCCAGGAACTAGGTCTGCTTCAGGAAATATTGACGGTCTGCTTGCCTGCATGTGCTGTAAATGCTGTCCTTAGCACCCAAGACAAACACCCCTGTGAGATGCTGGCGTGTTTGTGCCCTGTGACCTGCTGAGCCCAGTCTGGTGGTTGCTGTGTAGACTGCTCACATGTGGCTGCACGCAGCTGGAGTCTGGGCGCCCCCACGGCCTGCGCTGGGCCTGTGGTGCCAAGCCGGCTGCAGATGCCCGTCGTGCTTCCCGTCGAGGGAAGGCTTTGTCCATCCTCTGAGTGTGAGGGTGCTGTGTGCTTCCTGTAGATGCCTTTATCAGGTTGGGGCTCAACCTCCCAGTTGTACTTCGAGGATTTTTTTAATCATAAGAGTATTGGATTTTTGTCATGTTTTTCTGCATCTGTTGAGATCATGTGGTTTCATCCTTCATCCTGCTTGTATGGTGTGTGGCATTGATTGATTTTTGTTCCTTTAAGATTTTATTTTTAAGTAATCACCACATCCAGCATGGGGCATAGACTAACAACCCTGATGTCAAGGGTGGCACACTCTGAGCCCACCAGGGGCCCCACACTTGGTTCCTTTTTGTATGTTGAACCATTCTTGCATTCAGGGCTAAAATCCCTCTTGGTTGTGGTAGTAAAAGGCCCCTTTTTGCACAGACTTGTTGGTTTGGGCTCCCTGGTATCACACTGAGGCTTTTTCATAGGAGAGATCAGTCTGCACTTTCTTGCTGTCTTCATCTTATTTTGGTGTCACGGAGACTTAGGATAAACTTGCCTTAGAAGTTGTTCCTTGGCTGTTTTAGGGCGAGAGTTTGTGAAGGACTGGAGTTAAGTCTGCTTTAAACATTCAGTAGAACTCCAGGGGTTGGGGTTACTGATGAGCAGCTTCCTTCTTAGAAGATCCTTTTTCAGAGGCGGCGGTTCCCTTAAGAATAACAGCCATGACATGGACTCTGCTGCTTGCTCCGTAATTACCAGCAGGAATGCGTGCTGCCCTTGGAAAACCAGTCTTAAGAGACAGAATATCTCGTGTTTATAAAACAGAATGTTATTTCCTTCGCGAACTGTGTGCAGGTGTGTGCTTGGCCCCACCCCCGCCTTAGTCCGGCCTTGTATGTTGGACATTGCCCAGTGAGAGGCCTGAGGGCTTGCACAGGGTACCAGAAGGCCAATAGGATCTGCCCATCCCGGGTGCCCAGCTATGCCCGTTAGACACTAACTTCCAGTCTCCTGCACTTGGCTCCCACCATCTCCCATCCCAGTAGGGAAATTGACTACCCTGGGTGCAGGATATACCTGGAATCATGTAGTACTTGGCCTTTCATGACCAGCTTATTTTCCTGGAAGTCATGTCCACAGGGTCCATCCACGCCATGGCCTGTCTCAGGATTTCCTGACTCTTTAGGGCTGAGCTGTGTTCTCTTGCTGGATAGACCGCATTTTGTTTCTGCGGTGACACTGGGTGGCTTCCACTTGCACAACTCTGCTCTCCCTTCCTCCCAGTAAATACCCAGATGCTTACCCCATGCCGATCATACCCGACGAGGTCCTCCACCACCTTCCACAGACACTGCACCAGCAAGCACACAGGGGTCCCACTTTCTCCACTTTCTTGCCAGTGCCTTTTTCCTGGGGTCGTTACTGTAATTATTCTAATGGAGGTCAGGTGGTGTCTCCTGGTGCTTTGGATTTGCATCTCCTTGGTGATTAGTGGTCTGGAGCACCTTCTCCTTGCCTGTTGGCCATCTGTGGGTCATATCTGGAGAGATGTCTGTTCAAGTCCTGTGCCCATTTAGTCAAGTTGTGTGTTTTTGTTGTTGAGTTGCATGAGTTCTCTGTATATTCTAGACATTAACTCCTTACAGTTTTGTGAGAAGATATTTCTCCCATGCACCTCCTTGATGCATGCAAGTATTAATTTGATGGAGCCCATCTCCCTTTTTCCTGTTATTGGCTGACCTTTTCATTTCCTGTGTAAGAGATCATTGACAAATCCAAGGTCATGAAATTTTCTGCTTTTGCCCAGAACTTTTAGTTTTATTTAGCTTTTATGTGTAGGCCTTTATATGGTGTAGATAAGGACCAACTTCATTCTTTCCCATGTGGACATCCAATTTTCCCAGTACCATTTATTGAAAACACTGCCCTTTCCCCCACTGAGTGGTGTTGGCACCTTTGCTGAAAATCATGATTGTGTACGTGATGGTTTCTGAGCTCCCTATCCCATCCCATTGGTCTGTGTGTCTTTGTGTCCTTATGCTAGGATGAAACTATTTTCATTACTGTAGCCTCACAGTGAGCTCTGAAATCAGGATGAGTCCTGTGATTTGATTCTTTTTCAGGATTGTTTTGGCTACTTGGGATCCCTTGAAAGTCCATGTAAATTTTAGGATTTTTTTCTGTTTCTGCAAAAACTGTTAGATTTTGATGAATGCATTTAATCTGTAGATCACCTTGGGTGTGGTGTCATCTTAATTATAAGTCATACGGCCCACAGGCATGGTAGATTTTTCCATTTGTCTGTGTCTGTTCTGATTGCTTTAAGCCACATTATAGTTTTCTGTGTACAATACTTGGGCCTCTGTGGCTGAGCTTATTCCTATTTTATTCATTGTTGCTGTTACAAATGGGATTTTCTTAATTTCCCTCTGCAGTTTCTCATTGTTTATGTATAAAAACACAACTGTTGGGCGCCTGGGTGGCTCAGTGGGTTAAAGTGTCTGCCTTTGGCTCAGGTCATGATCTCAGGGTCCTGGGATCAAGGCCCTCATTGGGCTCTCTGCTTGGCAGGGAGCCTGCTTCTTCTTCTCTTTCTGCCTGCCTCTCTGCCTACTTGTGATCTCTCTCTGTCAAATAAATAAATTATTTAAAAAAAAAACAAAACACAACTGTTGTTTTTGTATTGATTTTGTGTCCTGCAACTTTCCTGAGCATGTCTATTGCACGTACTGGTGGTGGTTTTCGGTTTTCTTGGGATTTTGTTTTTCATACAATCTTTAGGGTTTTCTACAAATAAGATTGTATCATCCATAAACAGATAGTTTTACTTGTTAGAGTTTCTTGCCTATTTGCTGCGGGAAGGACTTCTAGTACAATGTGTAATAGGAGTGGTGAGAACGGACGTCCTTATCTCTTTCATGACCTTAGAGGAAACACTGTCTTTTGTCACCAAGTAGAAGGTTATCTGTGGGCTTTTTATATGTCCCTTAGTAAGTCAGGGCAGATTTTCTGTTCTCAGGCGATTGAGTATTTTCTTATTATCAAATGCTTTTTCTGCATCAATGAAAATGATGTTTTCCCCTTCATTCTATTAACGTATATAGCAGATTATCACTTGGTGGATTTTATCCCTTATTGAAAGCGGAGGACTGATGTCTCTGCTGTTCTCCTGGAGCTGCCCGTTTCCTTCTTCAGCTCCGTCACTGCTTGCTTCAGGTATGCTTATAATGATTTTATTTTCTTGATTAATTCCCAGCTGTTGTTATTTAAACGTGAAGATGATGAAATTATAGGCTGTCTGGGATTCACTTCAACATCACTGTTCAGTCAGGGGTACCTATACAAAACAAAACTAGATCATCACTGAGGCTAGAGGGATGGTACACCCCGGAGTTGATCCCAGGGCTCAGCAGGCTTGCTCTGTAAACACACTGGGCTTTATGGGCCACGTGCCCCTTCCCACACCTGCCCTGCTCCGCTCCGGCGCACAGGCTGCTTCTCCACAAGCAGTGGTGTGGTGCTCTAGTCACATGTTACCAACACAGCAGTGTGCATTTCATACACTTTCCGTGTGTTATGATACAGGATTCTTTTACATTTTTTCACCATTTAAAAATGTTTTAAATAATTCTCACAGGCCATGACAAAACAGGTGGTGGCCCCGATTTGGCTAGTAGACCATAGTTTGTCAACCCATTAATTAATGTTTTTCTCTTCTTTTATATATGTTTGACACTTTCCATTTTACTTTTTAAAACAGCTGTTACCTTTGCTTTTATTACAAAAGTAATATTCGTTGTAAAAAACTTTCTTAAAAAGCCAATACACAGAAAATTTTAAATGCTACCCATAATTCTACTTGAGGTAATTATTCACATGTAGATAGATTTTCCCAGTATTTTACATTACTTTTGAAGACACCTAACCTAAGCTCCCAAAAATAAAGGGAAAGAAATATGAGGAAAATGCCACATCGAGCATCTGGAGTTGGCTGTTCCTGGCAGATGGGTTCTCCTCATGGGCTCCTCAGGGAGCGGCTTTCTCATGCACTGCTTCTACATGCTGAGCCTTGAAGACTTCTAGAACAGAAATTCTTGGTGTCTCTGGCTCACCTTCTGTACCAGTTCTGAGGTCTCCAAGGAGGAAACTTGAAATTCTAGTCTCCAAAGGAAAAACCAACTTCACTTCTTAAAACTTCAATGAGTGAGTGGTATATTCCCATCATCCGCTCCACTTCTAGACTCATTTAGCTTTTTTGAAAATACAGTTTAATTATCTAAACTTTGTACTTTTTAAAAAATTCTATCAATATTTTCCTGCAATCCCAACACTAATTTTGACTTACTAAGGAAGTGACACTCAGTAGATCATCCCTAAGAGATTGATAATAGTAACTCATTTGGAAAGTTGAAATTCTACCCAGTGTCTCACCTGCAGTTCTGGAAAACCATGTTAATTACATAAATTTTCCCACCCAAGGTGCCAGGCTTGTTGCTCAGTGTAGCTGCTGCGGGACACACGGGAGAGCTTATGGACTGAGAGTCAGAGGTTGTAAGGGTCTCGTAACGTGATCAGAACCTGGGGAGGTTCTCCCACAACCTGTGCAGGGCGGGGCGCACCGACTTGGAGCATGCGGAAAGCCACAGCAGCTGAGAAATGTGGTGCACATGCTGATCCTGGCGCCCACCCCAGGGAGGCTGTGTCGCCAGGAAGTGCTGTTCCCAAGGCACCAGCAGGGTCCAGCCCCGCCTGCACTGCTGTGAGGACAGCTACCATATTTAACACGGATGCCGTGCCAAGGGGGCCAGACACAGCTCATGCACCATGTTCTAGTTTTGAGGAAAAAGTTACAAGGAAAGACATTTTCCAGCCAACTGGGGAAATGTGCGTCTGTGTGGGTAGCAGTGGAGAACCCGTCATTCTGTTGTGACGAGTGCATGCAGATAGCATTTAGGGTTGAAGTGTTGTGGTGTTCGTAGTTTGCTTTTAAATGCTTAAATAAATCTATTTAAATTTCAAAACAGCCCAGCCAGCTACTAAGGTCACCACCGTTGGACCGCCCATCACCAAAGGTGACAAGGAGGAAGGTGCCCAGTGGATGCACACGGCAGGGATAGCAGAAGGGGCCCCGTCTGCCGCTGCGCCTAACCTGGCACAGGAGCCCTGCGTACGTGGCCGGTGCACAGGCCCTGGAGAGGCTGCAATCTTCCCTGTTCTGGGCAGGGCCAATGACATGGTCAGGTAGGAAGCATACTCCCTGAAGCTAGCCGTCATGTATGAGGAGACCAGGCCCTCCGGGAGAGGATGGTCCACGGCCCCATGTTCACACTTGCGCACAGGAGGCGCTAGGGCACGAAGCAGGAGGGTGTGCAGGGGGTGCTCATGGCAGGGTCCATGCTCAGCAGAGCCAGAGAGCATGCACCTGGGCTCCAGCAACATAACTGCGTAGCCTGGGTGGCCACCATCTTCTTGATAGAAAGGTGCCACCAACGCTTCATCAAAAATATAAACCTATTTGGGAGAAGGAGGGTTTGAATTTACAGTTCTCTTGGTGGAAGCGTTAGCTGGTGTGCTTTCCTTTCTCCTGCAAATACAGCCTTGTCACTCCAGCTCCTCAACAGGCCCCCTGCGCCCCGTGAGCCCCAAGCACATGCCAGGAGTGTGCAGCACAGACCCAGATCCGGACCGACGCGCACTAGAGGTCCTCACTGCAGCCCTCACCCCGAGAGGGGACACAGGTGGTGAGGTGGGAGCCAACTGGGCCAGACAAGGAAGGGGCTGCTGGTGCTGGGTGACCACATGGGGGTGCACCGAGGGACTGCAAAGGCCCCCCTGCGTCCCCAGCAGAGGCCAAGGCCCCCCTGCGTCCCCAGCAGAGGCCAAGGCCCAGCATGTGGTATAGGTGCTGCTGAAACCTGTCAGAGGGTCTCTGAGTGCACGGACCCTCGTGTCAAAGCTGGCCCTGCGGTTACCAGGGCCCTCCTGCCATGGCCACAGAGGCCCAACCACTGCCCTCCATCAGTCCTCTCCTGTCCACACGGGACACAGGGTGTCTGGGATGGAGTCCACCCACCTCCCACCACTGCAGCTGCCCATAGCGTGGTCCTCCAGGCGCCAAGGTGTCAGCTGGGGATCTGGAACACGCTCTGTGGGTCCAGGGGGCTGTCCACCCACAGGCTGCAGACCCCGGGAGCTGAGTCTGACCAGCACACAGACCGCCCCCAACCCTGGTTTCTGTGAGCGGCACAGGGGTTGCAGGGGTGGGGTGGGGGGCACGCCTGTGAACCCCTTGTACTTAGGACCCCAAGGACAGGATGGGAGCGCAGGGCTGCCCCAGCCCCAAGGATCTGCGCTCCCAGATCCCAGGACAACAGCGCTCCACTGGCCATGGGCATCCCTGGCTCCCGAGGTACACACCTGTTTCCTCTGGGAGGGGCTGCTGTTCCTCACAGACTTCTTCTAAGAGGTGGTGATCTTTTCCTGAGAAAGGGGAGTAAGGAAAACTGTTGCTGAGATGCTTGTGGTTTCTCCACTGGGTGCGTCTTTACATGCTCGACCCTGAAATCCACCCTGAGCACAGGCGCGCCCCTGGGTCCCCAGAATGACCACAGTGGAAGCCGGCGGCTCAGATACACAAAAGGTACATCCTGAAAACTTTGGTTGAAATTGGTCATTTATTTATGAAAAAGACTACATGTGCTGTGTTTTAAAATGAGGTTTAAGGTATCAAGAAATGTGCCATCAGCTTTCAGTGGCTAACGTTGCCATAAGCATTCCCTTCAGGGTCCACGTCAATAACCATGCAAACTAGTAACAAAAGAGGAAATGAAGTATACTTTTATTTTTTTAAAACCTCAGCTGAGAATGAATTCTGCCGCCTTCGCAGCCAGTCACTTTCCTTTACAAAACAAGCCACAGTAGGAGCACAGACCACTGGCTCTTTACACAGTGAAGTCGTGTGTTCACAGGATGCAGACGAAAATCCCAAAACCACATTCTCTCGCTGACCTGTGAACACCACGCAGCTGGTCTGGTAAACTCGATCAAGAAAAAAATACTTTTCTCCCAAAGCACAGCAATAAATACATTAAAAACCGCAAACATACTTATTTTCATTTAGTCAGATACAACAGAAGAAAAAGCTTATTTTACATTAATCTTTGTAATAAGAAAAATGTGATTTACAGTGCGTATTCCAATTCTGGTCTGGCTTTGTCTTCAGATGTTGAGGAACAGTATTAGGAAGGAGTGTCGCCAGCCTTGTGTCACAGATTTGCATGGAGGTGAGTTACAGGCACTTAGTGTCGCCACATGTGCGTGCAGCGACCTGCCGCAGGTCTTAGGGCCCCAGACACGGCGCCTCCAGCTCTCTGACACAGTTGTCCCAGCCCCAAGCCAGCATGGGCGTAGCCGCCGCCACCTACCGAATTTCCCTGAGGACTTATTACATCAAAAACCACCAGCTTCCCTCTGCGTCACCAAACACCCCCCAGCATTGCAAAGTCCTAACTAACTTAAGGTATGCTCCCCATTCAGAACTCAGTCAAGTAAGCTGCTTGTTCTACTAAAGAGAGATAGATGGAGGGATGGATGGAGGACTGACACTTTGACCATTAGGACTCCTGCCCCCGGGCCTGCACGGGGTCCCACAGGCATTCCTGGTGTGCCGTACAGATGTGCACGCAGAGCCAACATGGAGCCGTGTTTTCTCACGAGAGGTATGTACAGTGTCACTGAAGGTTTTTGTTTTTAGCCAAAGAAAACTAAACCTTTTCCTCCAAACCAGCACTGCCTCAGGCAGCCGTGGGCACTGTCTGTGGACACGGCTATCCTGCCAAGGAGCCCCGAGCCCGGTGCGTGGCCCTTCCTTCCTCAGCATGCAGCAGCAGCAGCGGCCACTGCAGCTGGCTCACTTTGGAAACCAAACACCTGCACATTATAGAAAAGAGGCACTTGCAGTATTTTATAACAGTTTTAACTCTATCAGCAAACCAGTGTTTTCCAAAAACAATTCAGAGGATCAAGTTGCTAAACCTGATCCACACTTTACGGTATTCTTGAACCTGCAATCACAGAACAACACGTTTCAGAAGAACATGAAGATCACAGCATGGATGTTCGGGATGAATAAGATGAGCCCTAAAGGAAGAATCCCTGTCCCCGTTCTCTGTTCACAGGGGAGACTCTTCCTTCGGTGCAAGAGATGAAGGTGCTTTGTGGAGAGCGGCATTTCATGCTGTACCAAATGTAACCTGCTTTCCTGGTACTTACGATGAATACAAGTTGAGTTTGCCAGGATGAACACAATTTAACATAACCTTTGGAAGATTGGCTTCACAGCTGGATCACGGGCTTCTGGGAACAGAAGAGGGCCCGGCCCCGCCGCTGCAGTCAAGTGTCACAGGCACACACGGACACCACATGCAGGACATGGGGGACATGGGGACCGGGCACGCGGGAGGACAGCAGGGCACACAGCTCAGCTCATGGGACCACATCCGGTGGTGCTGGGACTGGAGGAGGCAGACATTCCCCAGGAGGTGGGGCTCTCGCCGGTCAGCAGTGGGCAGGCATGTCTGGATGTAGGCCAGCAGGGAAGGTGCTCTGCTCTTGTCCACATGGAAAGACCAGGAGAACAGCAGATATCCAAACAAACAGTGTGAGACAGCAAACTCTCAGGTCTGCACAGAGAGAAGACACAGGGGTGACGCTAGCGGTTGTGGGTTGGGAACACGGTCTGTGTACCTCTCCTGTCTGCGGGGGCCGGATGGTCACTCCAGCTCCTCCCAGTTGTCGGTCAGGTGGCCTCTGCTCTGCCGTCTGATGCCGACCAGCTTCCCGGCCGACCGGAGGCTCCAGCGGGAGCTGTTCCCTGAGCTGGCCAGGCTGCTGTACTTGCTGCAGCCCTTGCCATCCTCCTCCCAGCCAGGCCGAGGGGGATGGCCAGTCGCCGGGTCACCTGCGTCGGCCATCACGTCCTCAGGAGCAAGTGTGGGAGGCTCCCACCCTTCAATCTCATCTGGTTTCTTAGATTGAACATTCTGTTTCAAAACTAAATTGTCCCAAAATCCAGACTTCTTCTCTGTCTTCAACTCTTCTCTTAACCGTAAGTTAGTTCTGTGGGAGACAAGACAGCCGAGTGTTGGTGACCCAGCGATCTCAGGGCCTCAGTTAGTGTCAACTGTGTACACATTAACACTTTTTAAAAGTGTAAGTCACTTATAAAGTGAACACAAATCTGTAATTATAAAGTTTTAGTTAAAATTAGTAAAGAAAAGTTAGTCACTGCATACTAGTGAAGCCGTGGAAGCTGTATTCGAAGGTACCACACTTGGCTCTACACAAGCAAATAGCTAGTTTTCACACGAGGAGATACTCAAGTATTTGATCAAAGTAGATAATAGGAAATGTAAGGTCCAAATTAATATGGGATAAATATTCCATTTATCAAATCCATTTTCAACAGCTAACCACATGCACGCAGCACATGTGTCAAACTGTGAGTGGGTAATTTGCTAAACACAAATGAGCCTCAGACACTGTGGGCGTGAAGAGGACACTAGGGAGCCAGAGCCAGGCCACTGTCCCTCCAGCCTCAGAGCAGGGGCGACCCGGGGGTGCCATGGTGCACACACAACCCAGGCTGCACCCCCGAGAGTCCCACACACTGGACAGAGGAAGTCCACAGATGCTGTGCCCAGGGACCCAGACCCACAGTTCTCCCCCACCCAGCGGGGGGGGGGGGGGGTAGGGGGATGGTAAGGAGGCGTCCTGGCCTAAACAGCACCTAGCCTGCAGCTAGGCCCACCGCGGCTCACCTCCCTTTAAACACATTGTTGGCAATCCCACTCAGCTCTCAATGAATTTATCTTTAAAAATTCTGTTTATAATAAACAGCAATAGGTCAGTTTAAATATACACGATTTTCCACAGTTAGTAAACATCTCACACGTGGCTAGAGGCTGCTTGAAGACCAAGTGCAATTTCCAATTCTGGGTTCCAGAGCTGGTCTAGAAAACCTCCTTTCACTTGTCCCATACCTCTCACAGGGCTTATGGCAGCCACCCTGTGACCTTCTCCCCAAAGCATGTCTTCCTCACTCTGTTGCCACAACATGAAAATGCACACAGCACATTTCTGTCCACTCCCACCCTCCCACCCCCTGCTGGGTCCCATGCAGACTCACCCTTTGGACTTGGGGGATTTACATCTTTCCAGCAGGTGCTGTTCGTCGTCTTTATTAAACAGAGAAGTCACTTCTTTCCAACCTCGGAAACTTGCTCCCTGAACCTAACAGAAGGTTTGAAAGACATCAGCTCTGATGGAGGAAAGAGACAGGAGGCCTCTGTATCCAGTGACCACGGGGCCTCAAGTGAGCAACCAGCATTGACCCTCCCCGTGTGTGCCAAGCCCACACACACGGGTCCCCTTGCAGCAGGGGCCGGCCGGCTCACCCCCACAGCCCGAGTCACACGGGAGGTCATGAACATCAGGCAGCGCCTCCGTGTCTGGCTCTGCTGAGGCCCTGTTCCCTGGTTCTGCAGCTCCCCGGGGGTGGGGGGGGTGCCAGCCAGCCTAGGAGACCCACATGCACCAGGGGCCACCCCTCAGCAGCACAGCTACTCCATCACAGGCCCTCTGCCGCCCAGGAACTTCCCGGGCCCTCACAGAACCCCCAGTGCTTACTTGTCAGTCTCTTGCCCACATCTGGGGGCTTCCCCTGAGGCCCAGAGCTCAGAGGCCCCTCCCCACACATGCAAAAACCTGTTGGACATGGTTTGCTGGGTGCCAGAGGCAAAGACAGTAGGTCTCCCAAGGGGCTGAGGTTCTTGCCCATCACATCCTAACCCAGGGCCAGGTCCGTCAGGAGCCACTCCACCTCCATGCCGTGGCTGCTTCGAGGACACGCACCACGTGGGGGTAGACACAGTTCATTTCGTTCACAGCACTGCTGGGGGCCATTGCCTGGGAGACCAGAAGCCACAGACATCCTCTGGAGCTCCTGAGAAGTGAAGGCAGCTCAGACGAAGAGTGGGCAGTGCGTGCTAGCCAGGGTGCGGAGACTGCCTAGCTGGAGCTGCGGGCATCCCCTGGACATCCTGGAGGCCCAGATGCAGGAGGAGCCGAAGGGTCCTTTGCTCACCCATGGGCTCCTAGTCGGCTGTGAACGACGACGGGGTCCTGCTGGCAGAGACAGCTGTGCCAAGAGGCAGTTCAATACCCTCTGATCTTGTGCCCATGTGTAACCAAATCCCCAAATACCAAACTCCTCCCAAGAACTTCAGCTGTGCCTGCAGGTGGGGGGAGGGGATGGAAGGCAGGCAGCCCCAGGGCCCAAAGTCCAGGCCACAGAGCAGTCAGCCCCGGGGGGTGCGGGGGCAGGACAGCCACCACGGAGCCCGCAGACGGGACCGGGAACTCCCACCACAGGCAGAAACATTTCCAGGAAGATGGGTGTGAGCCGAACAGGGTGCAGGATCATCTCACAGCAGACATAAATCCCAGCATGGCTCCCATCACGCCAGGGTCTGCCATCTCAGGGAGCCACAGCCCCTCGAGAGGCTCCTACACCTACCAGTCTGAGGAGCAGAGACCTCAGCAACCCCGCATGGGGCCTCCAACTGGGAGGGTGCATGCACACACACAGTGTGCACAGCTCTCTTCCCTCCAGGCCTACCCAGCGCCGTGTGCCAGAGTCTGGGAGCCCATCTCCAAGCCAGATCTGCAGCCAGACATGGCCTGCCACATACTGCCACACACAGGACCAGCCCTTGCCCCCGACGGCAGCCCGAGAGGCACCTCGAGTCATCACAATAAGCCAGTGACATTCTCTCTGGGCAGATGAGTCACTGAAAGAGACAGAAGTCATGCAACAACAACAGTAAGGTGATAAATGGCAGCAGAGGAGCCCTGCGGAGGAGTGCTCAGGGCTCCATGGGGCAGACAGACCTGGGCTGGTCCTGGAGGGGGAGCAGCTCAGCACAGGACTCTGGTCCTGCACACGCAGTCCAAAGGCCGAGCTTGCCTGCAGGCTCCCATGCTGGCATCAGCGTCTTGAGCCAGGAAGGGCCAGAAGGAACGTCCCAATTGCACTCAGACATGCTTGCAGTCACCATGCAGGTCCCTAGCCCAGCCTGACCTCTGGGGAGCCACCATCCCAAACGCCATTTGAAAGGATGCCAGGGAATGGGTCTGCTCCCAAGGACCCGAGTCCCTCCTGGGTCAGAGCACAAGTGCGGGGTGTGTCAGGGACACTGTGGGCATCTTCATCTCATCTGGGGGCAAGAGACCTTTAACAAAGGTGAGACAGGCCCAGTTCCTCCTGGAAACACACGACCAGGAACATAGAGTTCTCTACAATTCGGGTTAGGTTCAGGGGGAAGAGACAGTCAGAAAAATGAGGACAAGATCATGTTCTATAACCGAATGGTACCCAAGACATCAGGCTCAGAAATGAGGAAATGAGTTTCAGCACAGAGTATGGTGTCCCTTCTGCCCAGACCTCCACTGTACCTCACTTCATGCCCTGCGAGGAAAAAGCTGTGAAATCATCCCAAATTGACCACAGTTCTTTCCGAGGGAGTGACTGAGGCAGAAGTGACTCGTCACCAAACCTGTTCAGAGGCCAGATGACCTTTGGAGGCAGCACAAAATCCAAAAGACGCCCTTAAGCACATGTCCCACTGGCCCCACAAGATTCCAAGCTCTGAGAACAACACACAAATGGGTATCTATGAACGATCACATAGAAGATTCAGGGTAGTGCTCTTAAGAACACGCAAACAAAATGAAAAGTAAAACGAAACAAAGAAACCATGAAATAACCCAGAAATTGTAGAACTGAAATGTCTCTGAGGAGAAAAATTCAAGAGCTTCAACAACTGACCTGACAATACAGAAAAAGAGTGAATAACCTTTAAAACTATCCAACTAGAAGGGCAAAAAGAAACAGTGTGAAGAAAGCCTATTAGGATTATTCCCATATTATGAGAATTTCAGGAGAAGAGACAGAGACAAAGTATATTTGAAGCAATAATGACCGAAAGTTTCCAAGCCCCAGAGAGAAGCAGATGTCCAGATCCACCAGGCCCAGGGGACCTCAAACAGGTTAAACCTGAGGAGGGCTACGGTGAGATACATTATTATGATTACATGGTGAAAGACAAGGAAAACAGTCGAAATACCCCCAAGCAACCAACCTTATGATTTCTCAGCACAAACTCTTGGGGTCAGGAGAGAATGGGATGATACACTCCAAGTATTTACAAAGAAAACACTGTTAACCAGGAATTCTGTACCTGACACAGCTGTCCTTCAGAAATGAGGGGAGATCAACACTTTCCTTAACAAACAAATTAGAGCTCACTGCCAGGAGGCCTGCTCTCCCCAAAATGCTAAAAGGAGTCTCTTAGGCAGAAATAACAAAATGCCAATTAACATCATAAAAACATGAGAAGGGAATGTAAAACTCATTGGTGAAGGTAATCTTATAGTTGGTCAGTTCTGTAATACCTTCATGGTAGTACATAATTCACTTTAAAGGTTAAAACATGGTAAAAATAACCAAAACTATAATGTTCTGTTATTGGATACACAATGTCAAAAATATGTACACTGTGGCCTCAACAACTATAGTGTGGGCGGGGGTGGAGAGTGAAAGTGTCAAGTTGAGGAACCTACTGAAGCTATCAGGAGCCTGTTTTACAAAATCCTCATGAAAACCACAAGGGAAAAACCTGTAGTAATTACACAAAAGAACATTATAAAAAGTCAAAGCATACTGATAACCAAGGATATCAAAATAACAACAATAAAAAGGACAAGATAAAAAACAAGGAACCATATGTCTACAAACAGCAAGACCAATCAAGAAAATGATAACAGTTAAGTCCTTATCTACCAACAATTCCTTATAAAAAATCAGATTCTCCAATCAAAAGACACAGAATAACTGAATAAATAAAAACACAAGATGCAAAGGTATGCTGCCTCCAAGAGACTCCCTTGAGTCATAAAGACACATGGAGACAGAGACTGAAGGTATGGAAAAAGATACTTGAAGCAAATGGCAACCACAAAAAGGAGTAGCTATCTTTAGATACAAAATCAATCTTAAAAATAGTAAAGAGAGACAAAGGGGGTCACTCTATAATGATAAAGGGGTCAATCCATCCAGAAGACGTGACAGTTGTAAATATTTCTGTGGCCAGCATCAGAGCACCTGTACATACGAAGCAAAAACAGAATGAAAAGGAAAAATGAACAGTACTGCAGTAATAGCAGGGAATGTAATGCCCGGTTGTCAACAAGGGGTCATCCAGACAGAGAGGCGATAAGGAAACAGGATCTGAACACTATCGGACCTGGCAGACACACACACAATATTCTGACAAGCACACGTGGAGTGTTCTGACCGCAACAGTATAAAACTAGAAATGAATATGAGGACGAAAACAGGTGAAACTGGGGACTGCGTGGAAGTTAAATATTATTCTGAACAAATAATGGATCAAAGAAGATATTAGAGGAGGAAAGAAAAAAAAAATCTTGAGACAAACAAAAATGGAAAACAATATATAAAAACCTGCGGGATGCAGCAAAAGTTCTGTTCTGAGAGATGTTCATAGCCGAACAGGAGCGGGCTTGGGTAAACAAGGTAATGCTGTGCCTCAAGGCATTGCGAAAGGAACAGACTGAGTCCAGAGTTGGCAGAACAGAGGAAATGGTAAAGATGAGATGGGAGCCTGGGGGCTCAGTCGGTGCAGCATCTGCCTTTGGTTCCGGTCCCTAGGATGGAGTCCTGCGTAGGGCTCCCTGCTCCGTGGGGAGCCTGCTTCTCCCTTGACTCTGTCCCTTCCCCTGCTTGTGTTCCCTCTCTTATGCTTTCTCAAATAAATACATTAAATCTTTAAGCAAAACAAAACAGATTTTACCACAGCAAGAAAATCACGTCACAGCTGAATGGTGATGAGTGAGCCACAGCATTTCAGTGATAAGGCCAAGGGAATAGAATCCCCAAGTGCCTCTGAAAACCAGAGCCCAGGGCAGGGGCCACAGGGTTCCCTGGAGGCCACAGGGCTGCGGGTGCTGGTGCCTAACCCGTATAACCTCAAGGCTTCATAAAAGCAATTTAAGGTGTGTACTTTTTAAAGGTGTAAGTTCACAGGCCTGGAGAGAAAGTTAAAAATCTTTGTTAGGCCAGGTGTTGCAGTGTTTTATGAGGAAGAGACCCTGTTGTCATGTCGTGGTGACAGAGTTCAAGGTCAGAGCTCAGAGGTATGTGGGCCTGGTGGGAGCCACCCTGGGGGACACCCTGGGCCCCGCGGCGATGGAGAGGAGCGCCCGCGAGGCCCAGAGCTGGAGTTCGGGTTTGAATTCCGCCACAGGGGAGCTCCATGGAGCCAGCCGGTCCAGTCCCCAGCCAGCTGCAGACCTTCGGGAGGACGCGGGACCCGGCACCGTCGGCCGGGTGGTAGAGGAACCGCGAGGGCAGCGGGGCCAAGCCAGTGCTTCCCTTATGATGGAATTTAAAAAGCCCGATTTTCCCCAGACCATTCTAAACTTGAGAACTTAGTACAGCCTTCTGTGTAGATGCTCTGAAGTTACGGAGAAATCGGTAATCCCAGAGAAAATAGATTTCATAACCAGCGTGGGGCCCTCCAGCAGGACGCGGTTGTCAGGCCCTGGGGACAGTTCTGCTGGCACCTGCGGCACCTACATGGTGTGGACTTCGGAAGGGCCCGCGAGGGTCAGCGTCCCGCTGCCACCATTACCACCAGGTCCCACCGCGGCCTGGGCCTGAGCCCCCTGTGCTGGAGTGCTGGTGAGCGTGACCCAGGCCGCTGGTTGGGCGCTTGCTCCCCTTGTCCGCAGTGCGGACCTCGTCCCCGCCGACCGCCACCCCCTCAACCCCGAGGTCAGGTCAGCAGGAGCCACAAATGGCACCCTTCCTGGAAGCACAGCAGCGACGGTGGTCACGTGGTCTGCACGGCTGTACCCTCGGCGAGAGTCCGCTCCCCTGGGTGACCCGCTGCCCTTGGGTTGGACGCACACACACGGAGGGGCCCCTGACCCGGTGTCTGTAGCTCTCCTTCCCCGGAGCACGTGCGGCAGAACGCACGCACACAGCCCAGTCCCAGAGGTGAGCTGCAGCACGTGTCCGTTCACGCATGAAGCCCGCGGGCACGTGCGTGTGCAGATACTGGTGCTCAGACACCGGCGGGCCGCATTCACTGGACTCCGCAGCCACCTCTCCTCAGGACACGCATACCTTCTGTGCTCACAGACCTGAGGGCAAGGACGGGCTGGCTGGAGATCGAAATCACAAAGAGCACCATGGTCCGTCCTTTAGCACATTTTACACTTTATAACATGTGTCTTAGTTGGGCAGTTACCAAAAATACACCACGGATGGGGGGCTGAACCCACATTTCCTCCCCACAGTTCCCAGGGCGGAACCTGCGGCTCCTGGCTCACAGGTGGTGTCTCCCTGTAAGGATCCGACGGGCAAGGACCTCGTCTCCTCCCAGAGGCCCCCCACTGGAAGAACCACCCCGCGGGGAATTTGGTCTGCACCCGTGACATTGGAGGGGGCCCAGACCACTGGCGTATGCGTGCTCTGCCGGGGGATGTAGTCGTCTCCACTGGTTCTGGAACCGGCGCCCCTCATCTGGGCCCCAGGGGCAGCCGGTGGCAGCGGACGTGCTTGGTCCACTCCAGGAGGGACCACCGGCACATCTGCAGTTACACACACAAGGGCATCCAGGCTCACAGACTCCCGCTGCGGGAGGAGAGCTGTCCAGGCCAGACACAGGAGGGATAAGGTCCCAGAGCTGGACAGCCAGGGTCACCGCCTGAAGCAGCATCTCCGGCGGGGAACACAAGCTCTTTCCCAGGGCGCACGTGCTGACGGGAAGCACTGAGGCCCCAGTGTCACCGCTGCCAAGACCATTCCCAGGAGCTGACCAGGAGCCTGCAGTGGGACAGAATGGGGGACAAGTGCTGCTTCTAGAGGGCGGGGTCTCTGCCCCAGCAGGAAGCGCGTCTGCCTGCCGGGGATAGGAGCTCATCCCACAGTGCTCAGCTCCCAGACACCAGGTGGGGGCGGGTCTGGAGGCAATGGGGGCGGGGACGACGGGGACACGAGGCCGGGGGTGGAGCCATCCTGCTGGCCTGGGGCCAGTCTCCGCAGAAAGCACGGGGAGTGCCAGACTCGGAAACCGGAGGCAGAGGGCTTGAGAAACAGCAGAAAACGGATAAATTCTGCTGGGGGGTGGGGTGGGGGGGTGGGGGAGGCTGAGGCGGGGCACAAGGGAGGTGCTTTTTTTAATTATAACTTCAGAGTTCTTTTTGAATTTGGAAAACAAAAAACAAGCAAAATACTCGGAACAACTGCCATCTATGGTCAATCCCCTGACCTCTCCAGGCCGCCGGAATCAGACAACGGAAAGAAAAGGTATCCCAACTGACAAGGAGGATGTCAAACGTTCAGCATTGCTAGAAAACATGATACTACATATAAAAAACCTGCACACCTCCACCAAAAACCTCTGGAACTAAGAAAACTAATTCAGGTAGGCTGTAGGATACAAGATCAACAGACAGAATACTGCTGCATTTCCACACACCAATAATGAAGCAGTGGAAAGAGAAATTAAGAAAACAATCCCACTGACAACTGCACCCAATTAATAAGATACCTAGGAATAAACCTAACCAAAGAGGTGAAAGACCTATATTCTGAAAACTATAAAACACAGATGAAAGGGGGAAAAAAATGACACAAAGAAATGGAAAGACATGTTCCATGTCTTTGGAAGGACACGGACTGGAGGAACAAATATTGTCTATACTACCCAAAGCAATCTATGGAATTAATGCAATCCTGATCAAAATATCAAAAGCATTTTTCACAGAACTAGAACAAACAATCCTAAAATTTGTATGGAACCAGAAAAGGTCTTGTATAGCCAGAGGAATGCTGAAAAAGAAAACCAAAGCTGGAGGCATCACCATTCTGGACTTCAAGCTCTATTACAAAACTGTGATCACCAAGACAGTATGGTACTGGCACAAAAACAGGCACATAGATCAATGGAACAGAATAGAGAGCCCAGATATGGACCCTCAACTCTATGGTCAACTCGTCTTTGACAAAGCAGAAAAGAATGTCCAATGGAAAATAGAGTCTCTTCAAATGGTGCTGGGAAAATTGGACAGCCACATGCAGAAGAATGAAACTGGACCACTTCTTTACAACATACACAAATATAGACTCAAAATGGATGAAAGACCTTAACGTTAGACCCCAGACCATCAAAGTACTTGAAGAGAGCACAGGCAATAATTTCTCTGACATCAGCCATAACAACATTTTTCTAGATATGTCTCCTGAGGCAAGAGAAACAAAAACAAATATGAACTTTTGGGACTTCATCAAATAAAAAACTTCTGCACAGCAAAGGAAATGGTCAACAAAACTAAACGGCAATGTACAGAATGGGAGAATATATTTGCAAATAACATATCTGATAAAGGGTTGGTATCCAACACACATTAAGAACTTCTACAACTCAACATCCAAAAATAATTCGATTAAAAATGGGCAGAAGACATGAATACACATTTCTGCAAAGACATCCAAATGGCCAACAGACCAGGAAAGATGCCCCACATCACTCAGCATCAGGGAGATACAAATCAAAACCATAGTGAGACACCACCTCACACCAGTCAGAACGGCTAAAATTAAGTCAGGAAACGACAGGTGTTGGCGAGGATACAGGGAAAGGGGAACCCGCCTACACTGTTGGTGGGAATACAGGCTGGTGCAGTCACTCTGGAAAACAGTATGGATGTTCTTCAAAAAGTTGAAAGTAGAGCTCCCCTATGATCCAGCGATTACACTACTAGCTATTTATCCAAAGGTTACAAAAACACAAACTCAAAAGGACTGACCCTAGGTGGCTCAGTCAGTGAAGTGTCTGCTTTCAGCTCAGGTCATGATTAGGGTTCTGGGATCAAACCCCACATTGGGCTCCTTGCTCAGCAGGGGGCCTGCTTCTCCCAGTACCCCTGCCTGTGTTCTCTCTCAAATAAATACATAAAAATTTTAAAAATTTAAAAACGATATATGCACCCCTATGTTTATGGCAGCATTAGTTACAACTACCAAGCCATGGAAGTAGCCCAAGTGTCCATGGACAGATGAATGGATAAAGAGGATGTGGTGTACACACACACACACACACACACACACACACACACACGGGAATATTACTCAGCTGTAAAAAAAGAATGAAATCTTGCCATTTGCAATGACATGGATGGAACTAGAGGGTATTATGCTGAGTGAAATGAGTTAATCAGAGAAAGACAATTATATAATTTCATGCTTATGTGGAATTTAAGAAACAAATGAGGAAAGGGGAAAGAAAGAAAGAGAGAGGAGCAGGCAAAGCAGGAACCAGACTCCGTACTGCAGAGAACACACTGGTGCTTCTCAGAGGGAAGGAGGACGGGGGAGAGGGAAGCAGGGAGACTAGGGAGTGCGCTTATGCGTGACGAGCCCCAGGTGACGCAGGCATGTGTGGACTCAATATCTTGTCCACTTGAACCTAACATCACACTGTACGCTAACTATACTGGAATTAAAATTTAACCTTACAAAAAATTCCAAAGACTTCAACATTAAGGATTTTATTTAAAAAAATTAAAAAGAGCCAAGTAGAAAAAATGGGCAAAACAATGGGAAAAACAAGTATGTTCTGAATACAGAAAGTATCTTCTTGTTGATAGAAGGTGGTGACCTGAGACAGGCCCTGGGTCTCTGCCAGGCCCTCAGGTTAGCGCTGCAAGTTTAATGATTCTGGCAGATAGAGTACAACACAGGCAGGCTCCTGAGAGACGGCAGGGTGGCCTCAGAGCTCAGAAGAGGCTCCAGGTTGTGGAAAGGGCTGCCCTGCTCCGCCCCGGGTTCTGCTCCTAGCCGCCAGCCTCCAGGCACTGCTCTCCCTGCAGTCTCTGGGCGACACTAGGGTCTGCTGGCCCCACCGCGGGGCTCCTCACACTTCCCTGGAGGGGCGGAGATGCCACACTCGGGGTACCGTGTTCCTCTTGTCTTTAGCTCTCTTTCGTTCATGTAGCCTTGGCGAGCAGCAAGGCCGTGATGACCTGTTTACTAAAAGTCCTGAAGCCAGAAAATAGGGACAGAAAGCAGGGTCCCCACTACATTTCTGTGCCAGGCAAGCTGAGGTCTCTTTAGCAAGCACGAGGGGCATCAAGTCAGAGAAGTGAATTCAGGGGCCCTGCAGAGACCCCGAAACAAACACGCACTCTTCGTCCACCACCGTAAGACCTCTACGCTTGAGACCCACACGCTGTCGGGAGGAAAAAGGGCACCCTTTGCCCTGTAGCCACACGTGGCCTGTCCGTGCCCGTCAGTGTGGTCTGTCTACACTTAGAGCTAACCCGTTTCTTCATCCTCTGCCCTCTATGCTTCAGAACAACAAATATAAGACCTCGGTATCATTTAAACTCTTAACACACCAAAACCCGGCACTCGAACAAAGACCACGACAAGACAATCATTAGGACACATGAGCTGCTGTCCCTTGCTTCTGCACACTTGGGAACCTAAACTTAGTCATTATCAATTCATCCAGAGCTGTGAGGCAGCGTTCTGAACCACTTCCCATCCCCAGCAGCTTCTCCCTCATGCCCTCATAGCACCCCAGATGAATGGCTGGGCCTACAGGGACAGCAGTGACCTACTCGGGGCAAGGAGGATCTGGAGAGCGGGAAAAGGGGACTGTTACTTCCCACACCTAATTAACAAAGTATTTCGTGGAAATGAAAATCTTCTTACATGACGCCTGGTCCCCAGTTTATGTGAGCAGCATCAGGCAGCAAAGGGACCACAGGCGGGAAGCAGCCTGGGCGGGGGCTCCCTGGGGACACACACCCTTGTTCCACAGGGACGAGGTGCTGAGGTGGGCCTCCGGGGGCAGGGGTTCACGAGGCTGCGGCTTCCATGGGAGGACACAGGCAAGGCAGGAAGCCCGCAGTCTGCGCTAGAGGCCCGGCCCCCACTCTGGGGCATCAGTCGAGCAGTAGTTAAGCCCCGAGGCCCTGGTAGTTGTTACAGCAGCAGAACAGATGAAGACAAAGAGGCTCAAAACTTCTGTTTGTAAGGAACTAGAAAATACAATCCCAATGAAGAGAAGTAATCCATTACTTTGCCAACCCAAATCCAAAATATGGGGCTTTTTTTACTAGAAGTATTTCAGACAGATGAACTTAATTGACATGTTGCCAGAAACCAATGGAAAGTTCCGCCTGCCTACCTGCTTCCCATAAAGTCTTCGAATTCCTTCTTCAATCACAGCAATGGGAACATATAAAAGGAAACAAAACCCAGTGTTATCAGATAATCAATATTTCAAAGAGGCTTAGGTTGAGAACGAAAGAAAAAATGATTATTCTCAAAGGCCAGACTTGGGCACAGCAGCACAGAAAGGAAGACACAGCGTGTAAACACCCTCCAACACACAGCCTCAAAGAATCAGGCCTCACCCGGGATGAATGTGGAGCTGCGCTGGCCGCTTTGCCCCAAATGCAGCCACTTCAACATGCGGGGCACCAGTGGGAAAGGGGTCTGCTCTGCCTTCTGCTCCCCTTCCAGGCCCTCAGCCCCGGCCACATGCGGCAGGACAGAGGGACATGGCTAGTTCAAGCACCCAATGCCCCAGCTCTCCCATGTGTGGCATGGCATCTGGGACACTGTTTGGCATGGACGTGGCACATGACAGTCACGGACATGCCTCCCCAACCGCCGCCTTCTGACGGCAGGCAGTGCACGACTTCCCCTCCTTCCCGCGGGGCTCTGGCTGTGGGGAGAGAGTGTGAGCAGCATGACACCCCCAGAGGCAGTCCAAGTCTCCAAGCAACAGGAGGGGCACCAGTGGGCCAGAGCAGCACGCGAATCTCCCGACGGAGGCTCTGAATGGCAAAATGGTCCAAATGAAACACTCCTCTCCATCTGCTCCCTGGCCTTTACTTCCTTGTCCACCGTGGAGGTTTAAGAAGAGTCCACGGCCGAAGAAGCTCATCGTACAGTCATCAATGATACTAAAATCCTACGTATTTGCAATCCTACTACCAAAAATAGTCATAAGAACCTAGCTGTACAAAATGTCAAATGAGGAGAAAGATGCCAAAAAAACATGTGACAGAGCAAAGCCATGGCTACTGTTTATAAATCACAGTGGTGTTCTACTTTACTGCTACAAAAATGAACTTAAACAGTAAATGCATATATATAAAACACAGAAATAAAAAGAATCAAGAAAAAAAAGACCCCGTGCCTTCATTCAAGCCATCATTCCTTTTGAAAACTACTAGAGACACATGAGCAGATGGAACAGCAGCAGTCCTAACCACGCACTTGAACAGTCTCAGTGCTGCTGGTGAAGGAGGGGTCCCAACCTCAGATCAGGTGGGCTGCCGCACCCCTATCACAGCAGCCAGGACCCCCCCCCCCCCAGGCCAGCCGATGCCTGACTTGTCTTCAACAATCCCTTGCCCACAGGCTAGGAAATCACCCCCTACCCCAGGCACCCTCTCCACTGAGAACTCCTCTTGAGACAGTTTACCGTATTAAACACTTCCTATTAGAAGAAGGAGAGTCTGACTTACAACGAGAAAGGAGAATGAGGAATGGAGAAGAGAGTGGGGTCTGTCACCCCAAGACTGTTCCAGGGCACATGTGCCAGGTCTGGAAGCTACTTAAGTGTGCCTTTAAAAGGGAGAGAAGATCCCTTTCCACCACAACTCCCTGCACAAGCCCTGGGACCTGGGAAACCAAACCCAAAGGACAACTTCTTACGGCCTCTGGAGATCCTCCAAAGGACACACTGTAAATGAAGAAATATCTACTTTAAAAGAAGGTCTACTTAAAAAAAACCTATAAATGGGGGCATGTGCCTGAGTGACTCAGTTGGTTGAGCGGCTGCCTTCGGCTCAGGTCATGATCCCGGAGTCATAGGATCAAGCCCCATACCAGGCTCTCTGCTCAGCAGGAAGCCTGCTTCTCCCTCTCTGCTTCTCCCTCTCTCTCTGCCTGCCTCTCTTCTGCCTACTTGTGATCTCTCTGTCACATAAATAAATCTTTAAAAAAACAACAACAACAGGAAACACTCCATAACCATATCCTGTTATGCATTACCTGTTTCATCCTCATGCCCAGAAGGATACCCAGGAAAAATACCCAGAAGGAAAAATTTACATATTGCCTTAACCAATTATATTAAAACTGAGCAACAATGCCAACTACCATGACTGGTCGATGCGTTCCCGCCAAGGTAACAAGATGTACAGTGCCTACAAAGCTTGGCACAATCATGATGAAACACTCTGCTCTAAACAGGAGATTTAATACAGAGATCTAACTGCCTTCCAAATGCTGCGACATTATCAGACCCTGGGGAAGACCCCATGTTCTCTGGGTCACACACACACATACACACACACACAGCGTGGGAGCCATGGGAGGACCCATGTTCTCTGGGTCACACACACAGCACGCGGGAGCCGCGGGAGGACCCCATGTTCTCTGGGTGTCTCTCTCTCTCTCTCTCTTTCTCTCTCTCTCTCACACACACACACACACACACCTATAGCACGGGAGCTGCTGCGGGAGGACCCATGTTCTCTGGGTCACACACATACACATACACAGCGCGAGAGCCGCGGGAGGACCCCGTGTTCTCTGGGTCACACACACCCTCAGCGCGGGAGCCACAGAAGAACCCGTGTTCTCTGGGTCACACACAGACACACACACACACAGTACAGGGGAAACTGGAGGCCTCCTTCCTCAGTGTTTCTGCAGCTCACACTGGACACCACACGGGAGGAACTAGAGGTTCCTGTCCCCAGCTGTGTTCTAGGTCCACCTTCTCTGTCCTTGCCCAGAGATCAGGATGTCTCTGACAAACCTGACGACCCCAGAGATGCATCGCATTAGTCAACGGGTGGACACAGAATCTCGACCTGTCTCACTCAAAGCCACCTCATGCCTGATGGAACACATCAGCAAAAGGATCCTCAAGCCCTGTCTCCTCCCACCCCAATAAACTCGGTTGCAAATTCAACTCTTTCTCAAGTAGCACTGGTACAGGGAGTCTGACAGACCCCAAAGACAAGGGGAATCCCAAGTGTCCTCTCCTCAGCTGGTGGACTGAGGTCCCACCACTGCCTGAGCCAATGGACCGTGGTGCTCACAGCCTGGCACCACCCTCACCCTCCAGGGCAGGCACCAGAGTCAGGAGAGTTCCCAAGGGCCGAGAGCTACCCTAATACATGAAGGAACTGAAACTTGATAGAATTTACCCAGAAAAAAAAAAAAAATCTAGAAAAGGCAGTTTCACAGTTGAGAACTTATTACGATTTAGCTAATAACTCTGAATAAAGGCAGCATCCATACTGGGACTGCAGGTTGGGTCTCTGGGCTCTATTCAGCAGCTGTGCAACTTGGTGGGAATTATCCAGTGCCTCCTTAGACTGAATTTCATGGATCAAACAGCCCAGACTTCTGACTCAGGAGAGCTGCTGGACGAAATCTCTCCGTTCCCTCCCTGTCCTCACCTTCACTCTGTGTATCTTTTCTGATCTACACTTTCTATGAGTTTTGAATGCTCAATTAGCAATCCCTGGGATAGCTAAAAAAAACGAAAACAAAAACAAAAACAAAAAAACAAACTGGATCTGTAATACTGTGAAATCTCTCTCTGGATGTCACTACTAGTGTTAAAGTCGTGTGTATATTAGCATGTTTACAGTCCTCTCTAAATAAATGACATTCTACCCAGCAGAGCCTACTGAAGTCAGAGAGAACATAGGACAGTCCTCTAACATTATTTACTTCAGTATTATTCTGCAAGTTCTAATCAGTACAAGGCACAAAATAGAAATGAATTAAAAATACTCAAAAGGGGGCACCTGGGTGGCTCAGTGGGTTAAAGCCTCTGCCTTTGGCTCAGGTCATGATCTCAGGGTCCTGGGATGGAGGCCTGCCATCAGGCTCCCTGCTCAGCAAGGAGCCTGCTTCCTCCTCTCTCTCTGCCTGCCTCTCTGCCTACTTGTGATCTCTCTCTCTGTGTCAAATAAATAAAATCTTTAAAAAAATACTCAAAAGGAAATTACAGTTATTATTGGGACTATATAATGAGAAAATGGAAAAGCATCAAATGAAGAACCACTAGACCTAAGGAAATGGCTAAATAGAAAAAAATAGCTTCATTATAGTTAAAGACATAGGAAAAAAGCCATTCACAAGAACAAAAACATTAAAAATACCCAGAAGGAAAAATTTACATATTGCCTTAACCAATTATATTTAAAAAAAAAGACTTGAATAGATGATGATTATAAAATCATTTTTGCTACAGCACATGACATTAAAAAACATCACTTCTTCCTTAACGACTCTGTTGGGCTGGTCGGGTGACTTCCCAGTAGGGGTGGAGTAGAGGACAGAAATCTATGGTGACTCCAGGTCATGGAGGCCTCAGAAGACCCAAATCCAGGCCACTGCTCTTCCCCGGGTCTCCAGAGACCCAGTGAACTGCTGTCAACACCGGCAGGGCCAGGAGTGTGGGATACAAGACCAGAGATAAAGTTCAAAAGAATGAGAGGAAAACCCACAGACTGAAAGAAAATATTTGCAAAAGACATACTGATAAAGGACTATTGTCAGAAACATACAAAGAAGTCTTAAAAGTCAACAAGAGGAAAATGAAAGCCCTATTGAAAAACGGGCAAAAGACTTGAACAAACACCTCATCAAAGACAGAGTAAAACTGAAAAGGTGAATTCCTATTTGTCCTACAAAGACAAGCTCGGCTCCCCGCCCTTGTGCGTGGACCCAGGCAGCAAAGGTGGCAGTGGGACCGGCAGGGTGAGGCCAGGGGGCCACCCACGCAGAGGACATGTGCACGCTTCCTCACCGAACCTCACACACTGACTCAAGACACACAGATGGTGTCCCATGTGTGAAAAGATGGTCCCTGCCATGTGTCATCAGGGACCTAATGGCAAGTGACAGTGAGACTGCCTCACAAGTGTCAGAGTGGCCACACTGTGGTGTCACCCCACGAGCATGGCCGAGGATGGGCACTGACAGCTGTCCCGTGGGGCTGCTGGGCACGCGGCAGGGCTGGCTGCTCCGGAGGCCAGCATAGTGGCTCTTACGAAGCTAGACACACTGGCACCCCACGATCCAGCAGCTGACTCCTCAATACCTACCCGAACAAGTCAAAAACTTACCGCCACTCAGATACCTGCACACGGCTTCGTTCATAATGTCCCAAACTTGGAAGCAATCAAGATGTCCTTCAGTTCTTGAACTGCTAAATACCGTGGGCCATTCAGACAACAGAACGGTACTCAGCACCAAAAAGAAAGGAGCCTTCAAGCCACGACAAGACACGGGAGGAAACAGAAATACAGATTACTAAGTGAAAGAGGTCAGTCTGAAAAATCGACACACTGCGTGATTCCAAGTCTGTGGTGTCCTGGATAAGGCAGAAGTCTGGGGGTGGGAAGATCAGGGAGGACAGAAGTCAGGGGCTGGGAGAGGGGCAGGCAGAGGTGAGACTTCTTCATGTGACACCGCAGTGATGTGTGTGTGTCATCACACATTTGTCTAAGCGCACAGGGCCTGCACCACCAAGAGTGACCCCGATGTGCACCGTGGACTCGGGTGATGGCAACACGCCCATGGGGTCCATCACATCAGTGGTGGCAAACACACCATCTGCTGGGGGTGCTGATGGTGGAGGAGCCTGGGGGAAAAGGGGTAGGCTGTGGGAAATCTTTGCACCATCTCACTTCTGCTGTGAACCTAAACCTGCCCACCCACCCCATCCCCTCCCGCAAAATGAAGTCTATTAAAAACAAAAAGAAAATGAAAAACTGGCTCAATAACACACAAGTAGAAGAAGTGAACAGGAAAGGAAAGACATATTTTAAAGTCTAATTAAAGGTAACTTGTGGGTACCTGTTACTAAATGCATTATAAACTTCAGTTAGGAAAACTGCAGGATGGGATAAGAATACACAGAAGAACTCAAGAGAACACACTGGAAAATCTAACAGACCCCAACACACAGTGATCTGAGTACACAATAAGTGGCATGAAAAAAAAGGTAAAAGAATAATTTTTTTTAATGGATTTACAATTAACTGGAAATCTATTTTGAGAAAAAAAGTTAAATCCTGATTTACACAGCAGACAGCAAAATAAACTCCACACAGATGAAAGAGTTATTCCTTTTAAATAACACCATAAAGGAACTAGAAGAATCTGATCTCAGGGAAGGAAATGCCTTTCTAGGCATAAAAGCAAGCAGGAAAAAACCAAAGAGATAAAATACACAGATTTTATCATTTTTTTTAAAGTTCTGAAAGAAATCCTTTACCTAGCTGGATAAAATGTTTAATTTGAAATTCATACATATTTATAACAAATCAAATATTGGGTGTGGTAGAGTAAAAAATATTTGATCTTTGTCCCTGTTTCCCCCGACTAGAAGTTTCTAAAACCCTAGGAATTTACAGCCCTTTGTATGCTAATCATGTGGCTGGGGAGGGGGCTGGAGAGCCAAGGCCCCAGCGCCTGGTGCCCAGAAAAGACAACCCAACAGCACTTTCAGCCCGCTACCATCCCCTCCCTGACCCACGAAGGACAGGCCTGGAAATGGGCAGCGGGGTAACCCAGCAAGCCTCTGAAGGAGCCTCCCGAAAACCTCAACGACAGCAACAGCGGATGCCTCCACGGGGCTGACCACATTGAGCCATTAGGAGGTGGCGCATCTTGGGAGGGCAAGGAAGTTCTGAACCCCTCCCTAACTCTTCCCTGTGGTTGTTCCTGAGTTCTATCCTTTCTAATGAGTAATGATGAATAAAGTTTATTTCTAGAAACACAATACACAGATAGTAAGACACAGGAACCTGTATGTTCCTCGCAGCATTATGGACAGAGGCCAGGACACAGAGGTGATCCAAGAGTCCACTGACGGATGAATGCATAAAGATCTGACCTGTGTGTGCACACACTGGAATCTCACTGAGAAAGGACGGAAATCTTGCCATCTCCAACAATACGGACAGACCTACAGAACATGATGCTCAGTGAAAGAAGTCAGAGAAAGACAGATACACCATTTTACTCTCCGTGGAATCTAAAAACAAAACAAAACAAAAGGAAAGGAAAAAGAAATGAACAAACAGAAACAGACTCTCAGATGCAAAGAACTATCTGTCAGCTGCCAGGGGGCAGAGGAGAGGAAATAAAGGTGCAAAATTCCAATTATAAAATAATTAAGACAAGGGGATGTGACATACAGTATAGGGAATATAGTCAAAAACATTGTCACTACTTTGTATGGTGACCCACAAAGTATAGAAATGCTCAATCAATATGTTCTACACCTAAAACCAATATAATATTTTATGTCAACTACACTTCAATAAAATTAAAATTAAAATAAAAGTTAGCAGATAATGGCACACAGAACAGCACAGCTGTTTTTGTAAATAAAGTTTTATGGGAGCCCATGCAGGTACATGTCGTGTAGGGCTGTTTGCTACGAGTGCAAAGCCGAGTAGTAGTGATAGAGCCCATGTGGCTCCCAGAGAAGCTTCAACTACTTACCATCTGGCCCTTTACAGTAACATAAGGTATAGGACACGGAATAACTACTGGCCTCCAGTCACAAAATTAGTGACACAGCTGAGACCCAGATCTGCCACCTGCTGACTCCTGGACACAGACTTCGTCAACACACCTTGCTGCTTACTCCCTTTCCCCGGGTTCCAATTCACTTACCAATCAAACCCTGAGCTCTGAAACAGAAAGCCAGTGCCTGCAGATTTCTTGCAGAGCACTGGAGCAGCTCTGCCTTTCCCCCACCACATCACCTGGATCCTATGCTCCAGCTGGAGCCTATGCTCCAGCTTCCCTGCTGCGCTCAGAGGGGACATCTCTGTCCTGATCCCTCCAGGGGCCCTTCAGGCCTCCACCCTCACCTTCCAAGGCACAGACTCACTGAGCAGCTCTGAAAAGCTCACTTCTTCCAGCTCTTCTCAACCACTCTTCAGTTTATTTATTTATTTATTTATTTATTTATTTTAAAAGATTTTATTTATTTGACAGAGAGAAACACAGCGAAAGAGGGAACACAAGCAGGGGGAGTGAGAGAGGGAGAAGCAGGCTTCCCGCCAAGCACGGAGCCCGATGTGGGGCTCGATCCGGGGTCTCTGGGTCCATGACCTGAGCTGAAGGCAGTCGCTTAACCAACTGAGCCAGCCAGTCGCCCCGACTCTTCAGTTTAAAATTCAGCCTCTTCATTCACCTCTGAACAGACACACTAGAATCCTACCTGCTTTACCTGCATTTGCCTCAAATCCCTCCTCCTCCGACAAGCATTCCTTGTAAAACAGAATAAAGCCCTCACTCAAAATCTGTATTATTTGCCTAAAAGGTGAAGTCTGAGCTCCTGAATGGGGCTTTCCCAGCTCCTCTCTAAACAAATCTCCCCGTGCCAGTCAAATTGCATGGCTTTGCCTTTCTTAATATCCTTCAATAAGAGCCAGCATTAACTCTTATCTGCTCCTCATCCAATAGTTAAGTAGAGAAAAGAGATGTACAGAGAAAAAGGGAGGTGTACACATGGCAGTTCTTTTCTCATCGTGTTCTAGGATTTCTCACTTGCTAGTCACCAGAGGACTCTGACCACCCACATCCCATCAACACGCTCAGTATGATAGAACTTCAGTACAGCAAAAAGCAAAACTATACTATAGAGGAACCTGAGCCAAAATACAATTTCAGCAATGCTTTCCTAAGGCACCGAACACTGAAATCCTAAAATTGTTCTTTAAGCAAAATATCAATATTTAGAAAATGAAGAAAAATGATATCACATGTTTATGATAACCTGATGAGAGCAACAGTGTAGCAAAAAATATCAACTCAGGGTGTCTGGCCGGCTCAAGTCAGTGGAGTGTGTGACTCAATCTCAGTGGCCGGCTCAAGTCAGTGGAGTGTGTGACTCAATCTCAGTGTCCTGAGTTCAAGCCTCATGCTGGGTGTGGAGTCTACTTTACAAAAAAATACATATATACATACATATATATGTATATATATAAACTCAGAGAAAAGAAACCTGGGCTCAAATTCTTCTTAGTGACTGTATAACTTCACACAAGTCTTTAACTTCACTAAATTCCTCAAGTGTAAACTAGAGCAACCGTAAACGCAGCCTTAAGCCCTGAATTATGTGACTGAGTCACGGCTCTTGGGGGAAGTACATGTTCCCATCCTTGCTTGATGAGTGTTTCTGGACAGAGACCCCTAATTTCATGTATACTGATGTGGGAACACTGTGGCGCACCCCAAATGCAGCCAATCTTCCCTGCATGGCGCCTCACAGCCTTCCCACCCCGTGGGGGGCCGTGAAGTGCCAGCGACACCGCCAGGAGAGAGCCGCCTGGGAAGGTGCTGTGGTGCCCAATCGGCCCTGGCCAGGAGTGGGGGTGAGGATGACACCCCGTGCTACTCTGCCCAGATGACTCACCCGGGTTCCTAAGGAACCTGAGCGGGGAGGTGACTGGGCAAATCCAGAATCAGCAGGTCACCAGGGAGGGGTCACCGCGAGGCCCTGTAGTGACACGTGTCTGGCGCCCAACACAGCGTCTGGGTCTGGCCCGCGCCAGGAGCCGGCATTTATCCCCGGGACTGAGATAAACCACTTACTGTAAAAAACATCCCTGTCGGGCGCCTGGGGGTCTCAATCGATGCTACATCAGCCTTCGGCTCACGTCAGGATTCCAGGGTCCTGGGATTGAGTCCTGCATGGGGCTCCCTGCTTGGCGGGAAGCCTGCTTCTCCCCCTGCCTGCGGCTCCCCCTGCTTGTGCACTCACTGTCTCTTCCTGACAAATAAATAAAAAAAATCTCTGTTGACTGAAGTATTCCCCTTACTGGCTACCATGGCAAGCACTCACAGGAGGACCCACACGATGTTTCAAACACCTAGACTTTTGGGGCTGAAACTCTGGTGTATCTGACACCCATAAGCCTCAGGCCAAGCAGAGCTGGCTCTGTGTGTGACAAACTCACAGGCCAAATGAGAGACCTGCCTGGAACAGACAGGAAAACAACAAAGTCTATGAAATTCTCGTGGCTGTCCCTGGTGCGGATCTTGATTCATTCTTAAATAATTGGCAAAGGCCTTCCTGAGCTTCAGTCTTTGGCTTTTAATCCTAAAACTGGTGTTGACCAGCCCGTCTTACACCTTAACTCCACTCCCAGACACAAGGCAAAGAGGAGAGCTGTGTTCCCCCCAGGTGTTTACCCATCACCGCCCCCTGGCAGGGCCGCAGGTGAGGGGACATGCGGTCTCAGACAAAAGACTCTCGCTCCTGGTCTGACTCTCACTGAACTCCCGTTGCCCAACGCACAGGTGATAAGGACTGCTGAGTTTTCAAGAATGTTCTAAGTCATGCTACCTTAAGTAAAAAACCAGTGAAAGCAAAACCTAACAACTGGTACTTTAAACTTGTAGGAGTGACAACTGTAATCTAGCATTAATGGGCAGCAGTATCCGGGGCTTGGGAGAGACAGACACCAAGCCTTGATTGTTTCTGTCCCTGCTTCCCTGTTTCTGTCCCCACTTCCCTCGCTATGCCCAGGGACGGGGCCGCGGGCCTCCACATGGGCCTGGCTAAGTACTGGAAGGCCCCATGGGCCAAGCAAGCACAGAATCTGCAAACCCTCGCTGACAAGCTCATGTGGATCTGGGGGAATTCTGGAGCTGCGCTGTCCACTCCTCATCTTAGCCAAACACCGCCTAGCACAGCAAGCTATCGCATTTCTAATGATGCAATGCCCATTTAAAAACAGAAACTCAGGGGTGCTTTGGGGGCTCCCTCAGTGAAGTGTCTGCCTTCAGCTCAGATCACAATCCGGGGGTCCTGGGATCAAGTCACGTGTGGGGCTCCCTGGAGACCCTGTTTCTCCCTCCCATCCCCGCTCATGCTCACTCTCCGTACCTGTCTCTCTCTGTCTCACTCTCAAATAAATAAACAAAATCTCTAAAATAAGTAAATAAAATAAACATGAGACTCATCAAAACTTGTCTCTCCTTGTTAAATGACTATAACCAATGATTTGCTTTATAAACCTGTTAGATTTTAATATAAAATCGTGCGCATTTAGGACAGAAAAGGCCAGCAGCCTGCAGAGCAGCTCTGAGACCGTTTCCTACTGTATTGGAGCAGGGGTCCTAACAGTTCGAGGTTACCCACATCCAAGCGCCAATTCTGAACGCCTCATATCTCAAACTTATTAAAACTTGACATTAAGCTATTTTTTTCTTTTTAAACAAAACACGGATTACACCCATGTGACCTGATTTCCAAGGACACAGAACACCAGACAGGAACGCCGAGGGAACACCGTCCAGAACAGCGCTCTGGACCCGCATGCGCCACCCTGAGCAGTGGCTGACTTTGGCGGGAGGGGGGGCAGGGGGACGCAAGGGGGGCGGGCGAAGGCTGGACACAGAGCAGAACACACAGCCTCCCGCTAATGAGCTGAGGCTGGAACAGGTCCACCAGTCCCTCCTGTGGTGAATCCCTACTTCTTCTAGTGTTAAGAACTAGTCTGGGGATACAGAGGAGTCCTCCTGACCGGAGTAACTGGATGTGGAGGATGACTGACCCATCCCAACTCCATGCGGCTTGAATTTCCACACAGTAAGCCACACACATCCTGAATAAAGTAACACAAGGAACAGTCACATCTCACTCCCAGAAAATACAGAACAAAACCCAAACGGCACTGAGTGTGGCCGTGACTTCTGAAATACTATACAAAAGACACAATCATTAAAAAAATAATGGACAACCTGGACTACATTAAACTCAAAAACTTCTAAAATAGAATAAAAAAAATATGAAGACTTCTGCTCTGTGAAAGACACTGGCAAGGAGGCAGCCCATGGACTAGGAGAAAATATTTGAAAAAGACATCTCTGATAAAGGACTGTTATCCAAAATACACAACGAACTCTTCAAAACCAGCAAGAAAACAAGCAACCCGGCTGAACGATGGGCCGAAAGATGTGCACAGCTTGGGGCACAGCAGCGGCGTGAGAAGGTGCTCCCCATCGTGGGTCCTCACGGTATGGCAAACAGAAACCACCAGACACCACTTGGCCCCCATCAGAGGCCACCCCCCAGAACACAGACCATGCAGAGTACTGGCAAGGCCGTGGCACCCCAGGGACTCCCACTCCCAGCTGATAGGAGGCATGCAGAACAGTGCGGGAGCAGGGCAGAGTGGGGTTTCTCCCAAAACTCAACAACCTCTCACCCTCCCTACAGCACTCGCACTCTTGAGCGTTTCACTGAGTTAAAACTTGATGCCCACGCAAACACCTGCACAAAGTAGCTTTGTTCCTAACTTCATTCTTAAACCTGGAAGCCACCAAGACACCCTTCCGCAGGTGATGGGCACACAGTGCAACCAGACAATGAAATGTTATATAGGGCTAAAGAGAAAAGACCTCTCAAGCCTCTTAGAGACAGAGGAACCATAAACACAGATTGGTAAATGAGAGAGGCCAGTCTGAGAAGGCTCCATCCTGCAGGGTTCTAACTCTAGGACTTCCTAGGAAAGACAGACCCTAGGGGCACAAGGGAGGGATGAGGAAGTAGAACAAGGAGGTCTGTCGGGTCTCAGGGTAGGAAAACGATTCTGGTATTCCAACGGTGCAGATTTCACATTATGTTCTTCACAATCTAGGAGATGTACCACCCTGAGCGAGCGCCAGCGTGTATCAGGTGGACCCCCACATTATGGGATTCACTGATTACAACAAATGGGAAGCTGACAGCCAGTGAGAGTCGGGCATGTGTGGGGACAGGGAGTATGGGGGAACGCTTTGTCTTTTCCACTCAATTTGGCTGGGTACCTAGAGAATAAAGTCTATTAAAAGGGGAAAAAATACACTGTGAGCTAAGATGACAATTCTGTAAGAAGAAAGGAAATAGATTTTAGGACTCATTAGAAGTAGAAGCAGAGCACAGAAAGGACTGATTTAAATTTTTAAGAGTCCATCCAGATACAGTATTTCTAATTGTTGATCAGTAAGAATTATTTGCAATACTAAATAATGCCATTGCCACATACAAACAAAATATACATTCTCAACATCATATTTAAAAGAGTTTCTGTTTAGAGCAATCATAAAATTTTGGAATTAAAAAAGTTGTAAGTAGGATGAGCACTAACAGCATTAAAAAGTACATTCTGAAAGGCCAGCTCAGAGAGGAACCCTATTTAAATGATTCATCAGATGCATTTAAGTCCTATAAGAAATAGCTGTCCGGACGAACTCCTTCATTCTGGAAGCTAAGTTATTTTCCTCCCACGGGGAAGAGAGGATCTTGTCAACTATTCATAAGTCCTCAGAAGGAAACACACAGATCATCATTAACTTCGATAAGAGCCTTAACAGCAGTAAGAGTTTCCAAACATGAAAGAAGAGAGAAAGATAAGAAAAACAAGAATGAAAAAAAGAGAAAGAAAAAGAAATTTTATGACCACGTCCTTAAAAAAAAAAAAAAAAAAAAGCTGGATTTCTGACCTCAATTTCATGAGAAAAAGAACAGTGCAGTGGAAGGGGGGAGGGGCACACATGTAACGCATCCAGGCTCTACCTGGGATACTTTTTAATTAAAAAATTCTAAGCATTCCAAGCATATCTCCCAACTTGTAAGGCCAGTGTCCGTTTTTTGTACGAAGGGCACCTGCCTTCTTCCCGCAGACAAAGGTTTAAGGAAAGGAATTACTTATCCCAACAAGTCTGCGGCGTCCAAGCGCGTTCTTGCGTCCGCGCGCAGGCCCCCAGCCCCCCAGCCGCCCAGGCACCGCGCGGGGCGGACTCGCCAAGGTCCCGAGGGGCCGCCTCCCCGCAGCCGGCTCCACCGAAGCAGGCAGGCCAGCGGGCGGGCAGCGGGCTGCTCCAGGGTGCGAGCCGGCGCGTATCGGTCAGCGAGGACGTGAGGGGTCCACACTCACCACAGCGGCCCGGGCCCCACCTGCGCCGCCCCACCTGTGCGCCCCCCCAGCCGCGCGCCTCCGCCTCCGCACGGCCCCGGGCCTGGCGCGCGCGCAACCCCTCCCCGCACCTCCCCCTACCTGCGCGGCGGCGGCGGCAGCGGCCGGCGGGGGCCCCCCTGGCAGGCCGTCCTCCTCCTCGGGGGGCTCGTCCAAGAGCACCCGGCTCCGGTTCAGCTTCCACATGCTCCAGAGCGGCTCCGGGGTCTGTGCGTCCACGCGCCCCTCCTCGGCCGGCCCGCAGCGCGCCGACGCTCGGGCTGCGGCTCCTGCGGGACCGGGACGCTGCGAGTGGGGCAGGGCGGGGCGGAGCGGGGCGGGGCGGGGCGGCGGCGGCGGCGGCGGCGGACGGTGGGGCGGTGGGGCCCGGCCCACCACGCCCGGACCCGACCCACCCCGGGCAGCCCGAGCCCCCGCCCCCGCCCCGCCCAGGGCTCCCCGCGCCCTGCCAGGCCCGCCATCCGCGCCCCCCCGCGCCCCCTCCTCTGACCGGGTCCCAGACCCCAACCCCAAGCAGGCCCCCCCACCGCACCCCGGCCTCAGCTCCTCCTTATGGGTCCCAACCCAAGGTCGCCCCCCAACCCTGGCCAAACACCCCGCCCAGCGGGCCAGGCCCCGGCCGGGACCAAGTCCCTAGGACCACGCTCCCGCTCCTCCCAGCGACGCTCCCGCCCCCCTCACTGAGG
>PITA01012784.1:0-60349 GCA_004023965.1 Spilogale gracilis | reverse complement strand
AGCCTCCAGACCCTCCAATTTGTTTCTACCTTTTTGCCGATGTTCTTTGTCTCTCGTGGCGGTCCAGAAGTGGGAAATATCACATTTCAGGCTGGTTTCATGGGTGTTCACGGTGGTCTTGTAGTGGTTTTTTTTGTTGGAATTCAGCTCTCTTCAGGGAACTCCCTGAAATGCGGTCACCTGGCCTTCCGCCATCTTGCAGCTCGAAAATCTACCTTTCTAATATTGTCAGGGTTGTGGCCCAGCTGTTGCTATGTATGCTCACGTTGTTGGAGTGGAGGAGGTCTATATCTAATTTCATTAGCTCTTTGATGTAGTTGTTGATTATACTAGAATTTTATGAGATGGAGGTCACAATCAGCCAGGAAGGCCAGTGGGGATAGGGAGATTTTCTTTTCCTATCACATGTAAGAGTATAAAAATAGGAAGAGTAACAAACATTGGCCTATAATATAACTCAGGTCTGAAATTCCTCTCTATTCATAAAAGGCGGGGTGGAGAAATATTGGAGAGTTTAAGGAAAATGCTTAAGTAACAATGTTCCCACCTTTCTTCTTGTTTAGTTCTCTGCCACCACCCTGTTGTGGACATATTTATGCAATCTTATTTAGTCTAGTTATACAGAAGGAAAACTTTGCTCTAACTATTCTAAATTTCCCTCCATTTCTGTTATGTGATTAACATTCTCATGGGAGAGGACTGTCTTGATTGGGGGTAGCTCTGTTGCCAAAAGTTATGAGTGAACCTCCTTTTTTTATGATAATATGGAAATCAGAGCAGACCCAAGAAGGAAAACAGAAATTATATCAACAGATCTAAAGGGGTCTGCAGAAACAGTGACAGCTGGTGTTAGCTGACATGTCAGGGTAGATGGCCATGCAAATGAGAATACAATATTGTTATTGGACTTGAATAACAGCACAGATACTATTTTTACTTTACCATCACAAGGTTAAGTAAGTTGTATGAGTCTATTGTAAATCCATTCCATATCTTGAGAGGTAGCAGTAAGATATATGTGGAAATTTAAAAAGAAATGTGTTTTACCCAAAAGACTGTAAGTTTCCTTATGGACCTAAATCATTTACTGAATTAAACCAACTTTAGTACATTTTAACAAATACTAATCTCTTCTATCATAGTGAGAAATTTGAGAGAAATAAAATGGTTTAGATACATAAAGAAGGGGTGTCTGGGTGGCTCAGTCATTAAGTGTCTACCTTCAGCTCAGGTCATGATCTCAGCGTCCTGGGATCAAGTCTGGCATCAGGCTCCCTGCTCAGCAGGAAGCCTGATTTTCCCTCTCACACTACCCCTACTTGTGTCCCCTGTCTCTCTGTGTCTCTCTCTGTCAAATAAAAGTAAAATAATTTATTTGATAGAGAGAGGGATCACAAATAGGCAGAGAGGCAGGCAGAGAAAGAGGTAGAAGTAGGTTCACTGCTGAGCAGAGAGCCTGATGTGGGACTCTATCCCAGGACCCTGAGATGATGACCTGAGCCAAAAGCAGAGGCTTAACCCTCTGAGCCACCAGGCTAAAGGTAAAATCTTTAAAAATACATATAGATACATAAAGAAAAAAGGAAAAACAGAAGATGTGTTCTGTATCTGAATATAATGTCAACAAACTTGGTTCCCAATATAAACAATGATAATGTGTTTATAAAATGGGGGGGTGTTTACCAAGGAAAGATTATACGTTCTATGGAAAAATTGAAGAAATTTTCACGTGCAAAAAAAATCCATGTGTATAAAATTACGGGGTGAACAGGGATGTATCAATTGCCACTGACTGGGGAGAAGGGCGAGAACATCTTATACAGAGTCATGACCAGCCTGTGTAATGATACTGTGTTACTATATATTTTAGTTTGGTTTTGAAACAAGTTTTAGAATCATTTAAGTTTGAGATGTAAATTGAGCTATGAATAATTATGAATATTTATCAAGATTAGAGTAGAGAACTATAAACGATTAGGTCATAGATGGTCTGCTTAAACGTTTCACAGAAAGAGAGGCTATGGCTATGGTTTAATTTGTGTTTTGCTTTGATCATTCTCCAAGTAGTATGCAAATTTGATGTGAAGAGGTAAAATATTGAGCAGAGGATTACTTGGGAAGTATTTGTAGTAGTCCTGGAGATTCAAGATGAAGACCAATCTAAAGTAAGTAATCAACTGTAGGGATAATAAGATGAAAAGATACTTGAGAGATATTCAAGAGCTAACTTAATAGGAGTCAGTAAGTTGTTGGCTAAGTTTATCGGTAGAAATAGAGAACTGGACCATTTCTGGAATCTGAGTTTTCATGATTGGGTGGAAATTGGTGCCATTGCATGAAATTAGCAAAAGCAGGGATGAAGTGGATTTGAGCTAAGGAATAGGTTCAGGGCCAAAAAAGAGAAAATGAACTCACTTTCAGTCATGTTGATTTTTAGTTATCATTAGCACATCCAACAGGAGATGTCCCACAAGTATTGTGTTCAGAATCTCAAAACTAGAGATCTGAATATGCTGGTCAGTTACATATTTGTCATCTCTATATCTGCCTCAACTTCTTGACAAAAATTAATATACTTTATAAATATTTAAAGCTTCAGATGACTTAAATATCACATAAATTGTAAGTTCTTATGATTTCTTTCTCAAAGAAATAAATTACAGTGAACTCAAGTTTCTTATACTTTTACACTATTCTTATATTGTCTATGGTGTAGAGGTTGGGAATACTTCAAGTTTTAAATTTGCATAGAATGCTTAAAATTTTGGTAACATTTGATTCATGATTTTCCAGTTATGATGGTAAAAGTAAAGTCATGGGAAAAATAAAAAAGACTCTTATTTTTAGTCCTTGGCAGCAGATTGATATATGACTACTCAGTTGAACAAAAGAAATTTCTACATTTCCTCATAAATTGAAACTAATGTAGTTATTTATATAATGTGGTAACAGCTAAACTTTCAAGATTTTGATTCAGATTCAACTGGAAAAAGACATCAAATTAATATATTGAAAATATTGCATCATCCTTCTTTTCTTGAATGGGTTGCATTGTTTTAGAAAAAGGTTAGTTTCTGTTTTCATTCATTTTGATTAACTAACAATCTTGCCAACAATGGAATGCCATGGCTTATGTATGAGTATACTCAAATATTCAATATTATTCATAATACAAAAAGATTGTAATACCCAATAAAATCATTTTTCTTTGACATGAACTAAAATATCTAATAAAGGGGTGACAAAAGCACTAAAATGAAAGCCATCATTACATTGAGTTAGAAAGAGATTTATTTAACTGGTTAGGATTCTGACTGAAATAACTGCATTCAATTTGTTAATAGGACTGTGAGGTTTTTTTATAGGCTGCAATTTTTTAAACTGTTCTACTGATAGTTCAACATTCACAAGACTAGCTTTAGTTCTGCCATCAACTCGCCACATGAATTTCAAATTTACATTTGGCAAACAACAGGAAATTACTTTACCTACAGTGCTTATTCTGAGATATAATTTAGGAATGGTGTTTATTCTTCTGTTTTTTAATAGCATCTACTGAGAAATCAGTTTTATTGGGAATCCAAACAACTGGAATTTATTTCATGCTCATAATTTTATGAGAAGAAACTAATAATAAACAGTCTGATATAATGACTATATACATAAAAGCAACATAGAGACTATGGTCAGTGCAAAACCTGTATTAATGATCATACTTTCTGCAATAAAATATTGGCTACATATGAAACAAAGTCATGCATACAAAAAATGCCTATTACTGATTAACCTATCAGAAGAAGAGGGTAACCTATTTCTGAGAATTCAGGCTCTGGCATCTAGCCGCCGGGATTCAAATCATTATTGTTCAATGTTAATTAAAGTATTAGATGCAAGTTATGTTACTATAGTTTTAAAAAGTAGCAATCTTGGGGCGCCTGGGTGGCTCAGTTGGTTGGGCGACTGCCTTCGGCTCAGGTCATGATCCCGGAGACCTGGGATGAAGTCCCATATCAGGCTCCCTGCTCGGCGGGAAAGCCTGCTTCCCCTCTCTCACTCCCCCTGCTTGTGTTCCCTCTCTGGCTGTGTTTCTCTCTGTCAAATAAATAAAAAAATCTTTAAAAAAATCTTTATTCATTTTTGAAACCTAACTTATAGATAGCTGATAATAACAATCTCCCTTTTAATAGTAATGAAACTGACATAACCATGTTTGAGGAGCATGCCCAAGCTTATCAGCTAGTATGCGTAGAAACCATATTCTCAGACTGGCTAGATCACTATAGATGCCTAGCATCTTTATTTTATTAAGAGTAATGCACATTGGGTGCCTGGGTGGCTTAGTGGGTTAAAAGCCTCTGCCTTTAGCTCAGGTCATGATCTCAGGGTCCTGGGATTGAGGCCCACATCAAGCTCTCTGCTGCACAGGGACTCTGCTTCCTCCTCTCCCTCTGCCTGCCTCTCTGCTCACTTGTGATCTCTCTCTCTGAGTCAAATAAATAAATACAATCTTTATAAAGAAAAAAGAATAATGCACATCTATTACTGTAGAGTAGGAAGTAGGGTAATCAAGAGATCTCATAAGACTCACTAAAATAAATGTGCTATATCTAACTTTTAAGAGAATATTCTCTTAATTAAAAAGTATAAATATCATTTCTTTATCCCAAAAAAATTACCAAAATAAGAATTGGGGTTTTAGTTGATAATAAATTTAATGTAGTTATTTTAGGTGCTATTTGGAAAAACCAGATAATCCTAGATAGTTATTGTCAATATTATTATTTGGATATACCTAACTCTGCTGTTTCAAAAAACCCAAATTTGCATTTCTTATCTTTCCTTATTAGAGTTAGTGAATTACAGTTACACATTCATTGCATTAATGTAGCTCTTCTGACCATTTTTCAAAACTCCCATATATATTTTACTATTTTCACATGTAAGCGTAGACTTCAGTAGCCATATATATTCATAGGTATATATACATGAATACTTGGCCATCAAAAATAATAAAATCTTTCCATTTGCAATGATGTGGATGGAGCTAGAGATTATAATTAATGCTAAGGAAATAAGTCAGTCAAAAATAAATGCCACATGATTTCACTCATATGTGGAATTTAAGAAACAAAATAGATGAACATTGTCTCTTTCATTTTTACCACTTACAATATAACAATTATGGTTTCAAATGCCCCCCCCTTTTTTTTTATTAAAGAAAGGGAGCACTTTTTTCATGTATGATGACAGTGACACTCTGCCATTGTGGTCTTCCTCTCAAATTCCTCCTGTATAACCATAAGGAGAATACCAGAAAATTCCGATAGAAAGACATTCTACAAAATATTTGAGCCAGTACTTTTCAAAATTATGAAGGATATAAGCAAGAAATGTCTAAGAACCAGTCACAGTCAAGAGGAACTTAAGCAAGATGACCACTAAAGGTAATGCAACATAGTGAGTGGGATCTTAAAACAGGAAAAGAAGTACATTAAATAAGAATAAAGCATGAGCTTTAGTTAATAATGTAAAATATTGTTTTTTTAATTGTAACAAATAAAAAATATTAATGAAAGATACCGGTAATAGAAGAATTTCAATGTAGGACATATGGGAATTCTCTGTAGTATGTTTACAACTTTTCTCTCAAACTTCAATTTTCCTAAAAAAAAAAGTTCATTTAATAAAATATAGACTAGAATATGTTTTTTTTGTTTTTGTATTTGCTTTATTTCCACTCTCCTGAGGCTCCCACTCTGAACTTTCAAAAAAATATTAACATGTCTGCTAATAAATATAAATCAATCTCAGATAAATTAAAAATTGGTTTCCATATCACACACCCTCAAAGAATTAAATAAAATTTCCCCAAAATGCCAGGTAGAAAGGTTACTTAAATACTGAGAGTTGCCCTTTGTAGACTCTGAAAGAGAGATTAGCAGGAACATAGATTGCTAAACTGCCTCACTGCACTGATACTCCATGATTGACTTACTGTGACAAATAGTAAATGAGATTTTTTTTAAAGACCACAATGCCACAGTGACTAGTTTTTCTGCCCCAAGCATTGTAGCTAACACAGTAATACAGAAGCCAAAATATGTTTTTTTTTTCCTATTTGGGGGAGAAAGAAACATCACTTTTATTTTATCAACATAAGAAATTAATCTCAGCACAGCTGATCTCCATGAGTACATTTTCCTTCAGACATTGCCAAGATCAATGGAATTTTGACTTGTCTGGTGCATTTATGCTGTATACACAGCTTAAGGTTTCCAAAGGCAAATATTACAATCTATCAAGTTTGCTTTTCAAAGTTCAAGTTGAATATTTCTATTTCGAGCTCAGCAATTCTCTTTGCCATATTCCTTGGCTTTTTTTTTTTTAATGTACCTAAAACTTCAGATTACATTGATTCAGACTTTTTAAGTGAAGCAGAGATTATTGGATTAAGGTGGTGAATATATATGTGCACTGAGATTCTAAGCATAAACTCACATTGGTGTTTTTCTTAATTAGAGTAATACTATAATGGAGAAATTAGTTTTATGTGTCTCTGTGTGGAAGAATGGGTGATTTGGTGGTCTTTGCAGAAGATGTGACTTATGTGATTTGTCTATGTATATTTTTAAATGGCTTGCTTCAAACAAAATAAAAATTACAATAATAAAATATGACAACATGCAAGCTGAAAAATAAAAGTATTGAACGTAAAGATTGTTTTACATCATTTGGTTTCATACTAAATTTAATATCCTAGACACTTATCTTCGCCTATTTAATCCATTTAAAATATCTTTAAGATTTAGTGATTTGTGATCGATCTGGATGATGGGCTTGATTGACGCTGTTCTTCTGAAGTTCCCAGTTTTCATATACCCAGTTAAACAAAATAGTTGTGAGCTTTGACATATAAGATATCTGTTGTATATGTAAAGATTAAAATAAGATTGGGTCCATCTCTGCTGGTATATTAATAAATAAATATTACTTTATTTTTGATTAGAAATCTCTTCTTCAAAATATACATTTATTTTCTTTTGCAATGCACAGTATAAACATTTTTCAGTGTTCCTTTGGAGTGATGATCTGCAACAAGATAAATGTGAGATTAAAAAATGCGAATTTCAGACATAAAAGGAGAAAATAGTATTACAGCGGCTAATCAGGCAGATAACTCAGCTTTCTATTGTTTCTTTCAAAACGTCTGTGACTCCTCTCCTTTCCTTTGATAATAGAACCTTTCATTTATTTTGAGAATCGTCCCTCCTGTATAGTGATATGCTCTACAAATTCAGCCTTCAGTATAAGAAATATCATGGTAGAATTGTGAGACGGGTCAATGTGTACTGTCAGTTTTAGTTGAGAAAAGGGGATCTAACCAAAACTGAGATAGTCATATTTATTTTAATGAATTTGAAGAGATACAGAAAAAGATGACATTTTTCTTTAAATATTTAATAGTAAAGCCTAGCTTTTTTAGTGTTTATTTATAGAGACCTCTTTCAAGAGCATGGAATCTATACATAGGTACACATAACCAAAAGACAGATGAAATATTCCTGAAGAAGAGTTTTCTTTTGTTTAGTTTTTCCCTTCAGGAAATTTTTGAAATCTTTCTCCAGTCTTATCTAAGGTTATTTATAGATTGACCTTCCCAGTTAGATTTTGAATATGTTTGATTTGGATTCCAGTGATTTTCATTGGAAAATAATTGACTCATACCTGAAAGTATAAATATAGATACTTCCTTGACCTGTGATCCTGGTCCTTTTGTGTGTGTGGAGGGTAATATTGCAAAGAAGAGACTATGCCAACTAGCTTACAAAAATTAAGAAAAGGTGCCTATAATGCTTTTGAATAAAATGACAATATAAAATATCTCCCTAAATGAAGAGCCACCTTAGGCTTAAAAAAAGTTATTTATTTATTTGTTTATTTACTTTATTTATTTATTGTTATTTACTTTATTTATTTACTTTAAAGATAGGGAGAGAGAGCACAAATGATCAGGGGAGGAGCAAAAAGAGAGGGACAAGCAGATCCGGAGCTCAGCACAGAGCCTGTCTTGGGACTCAGTCTCACGACCCTGAGATCATGACCTGAGCTGAAATCAAGAGTTGGATGCTTTACCAACTGACACACCAAGCACACCTCAGCTTAAGCTTTTTAGAATAGTTACTAGAATAGTTACTCCTAGGATATAGTTTGGGAAGATCCACTTTGTAACAATGGAAACTGAAAAATCAGAGTTGTTTAAAAAAAAATAGCCTCAAAATTGTATAGCCTCTGAAAGCTTTTGTACTTGAAAAATAGGAATTGGTCTTTGTGGGAGTACAATGAAGAGATTAAAATGTTTACATGCCAAATCAGTAAAATCAAATGGGCAGAATTGAAGAATTTTTCCACTAATCTACATTTAGCCCCATTTGTCATCCAGTAGAGTTATGACCCCATTATTTTGATGTCAAGTTTAATGTTATATTTTTGTGGCAGGGACTCTTTATTTCCTTTCACCTGGTACACTTCTGGATTTCACAATTAAAGAACCAGCATTTATTAAGTTATAATTAAATTCAATTAATATGTTTGAATGCTTCCCCTTTTAATAAAGAAAGAAAATATTGGAATTAGTTTTAGAAGATAACGTGCCAATCTAATACAGAAATCAGACTTATAGTTTTGAAATTTTGGCACAGTTTGCACTTTGGAATATTCCAGTGTATCAAATAATTTCATGTGGTATATAAGCTTAATGGCATTGGAAACTGCAGTACCCTGGCTTGTTTTAAATCAGAATTAAAGATGTGCCAACCTGTCACAATGTCTATGCCCAAAGTACACTATAGTTCTTCACACCCCTTTGAGTTCATATCAATCATTTGAAAATAACATTTTTTCCTCAGAATGAGCTGTCACTATCAATTTAAATAGTGGCTGTTGAACTGGAATTCATCCAAATTTTCAGCAAGCCATTTGGTTCATTATATCACAAACTAAATGACTTGCAAAACCATATTTTTTCATACTGTTTTCAAGCAAATACAATACTATCTCTTGAAATATTGCAGTAATAAATTAAGATATTTTTATTCAAATGTCTAATAAGACTTCTATTTTATTCCTGCTATCATGCTATTTCTAATTCAACTTCCAATAATAAGCCAAATGTATCAAATGTATTTCTTAACATCAAATATATTTTGATGCAGCAGGACTTTATCTCTGGTTATATGTGTTCACCAAACAGCACAGCAATTTTTCTGATGTCCCTTCTTCGTTCCTGTTATATATGTGGAACAGCCTAGATACTATATGATAAGGATGATGTTCAGGGTAAGATAGCATTTGTGAAACACTCATCTGAATACAAAATTTCTCATTTTGCCACATTTGCCATACATGACATTTCACAAAATCTTATGACTTAGGATGATTTTTGTATTGTTATTTGTCACTAAGTGTGACACAGTCTGTTTCATGGGACTGAAAATGTTCAATCAGCTGTAATTTTTCTTAGAGGAAAACTTCTGTTGCCCCCTTCTTTTTGGGTTTCTGTTTCCGTTTTATTCAAGAATTAATATATAAAGTTTTATTTTTAAAGAGAAATATAGTTATCAACCACAGTGATTTCCATTTGTACAACTTAATAAAACTTAACAAGCTCTGTAAACTCCTATGTAAGACATCTCTCGGTTATCACCAATGAAATCAAAGAAACATGACAGAAAACATGTTTCACAATTTGTGGCAAAGATCAATACCTAAGGCCTTGGAGGTACTGTTGATGTAGTATAAATAAAGGCCTAATTGGGATATTCAATTACAAGGCCAAGATCTCAATCTGACCACTACTTGCTGTGTCATCTTGAACTCCTTGTGTTACTTATTTCTGTAGACATCGGCTACTTCACCCAGAAAATGGGGCTAAAACACTAAACTGCTTGCATCACTGCAATATCAAATGCAAAAGAATTTCATGTAGTGACAGTGTCACAATTCAGGAAAAGTAGAGAAATCACCCATTATAAGGATGTTGAATATCCAACTTAATTTTATCTACATTTAGTCTAAAGTCACATCACTTATGCACACTTCCTTCCTACTATCTTTTGATAGCATCTAAAACTTAAGTAACTTATGTTTCCCTAGCCAGCCAATAACTTCTTTGTTGAATCTATTCTACTCCTGTTTTGTTCCGGGAAATCTGCAGTCTCATGTGAGCAAAATTTTCACTCTTGAACATTTGTCATCATTGTATCGATTCCTTATTTTTTGCTCTCAATCAGGGACAGGGTATAGCCCACTCCTCTGACTAACTCCTAGAAATGGTGATATGGGTTATCACATTGCTACCACCTCATTTTCATTTGCAAATTATTAATCTACCAGTATTATTAAAATTACTTCATGGGAAGTTCATGTCCACCTACTTAGGCATGTGGAATTTAAGAAATAAAACAAATGAACAAACACATAAAACAAGAAACAAAAAAACAGATTCTTATATTCATAGAACAAACTGGTGGTTGTCGGGGTCAGGGGTAGGGTGGATGTGGAATTGTTGAAATAGACAAAAAAAATTAAGGATATATGTATCTTGAGCATTGAGTAATGTGTAGAATTGTTAAATAATTTTACATCTGAAACTAATGTAATACATATTTTTTAAAGATATTTTATGGGGCGCCTGGGTGGCTCAGTTGGTTAAGCGACTGCCTTCAGCTCAGGTCATGATCCTGGAGACCCAGGATCGAGCCCCACATCAGGTTCTCTGCTCGGCAGGAAGCCTGCTTCTCCCTCTCTCACTCCCCCTGCTTGTGTTCCCTCTCTAGCTGTGTTTCTCTCTGTCAAATAAATAAATAAAATATTTTAAAAAAAAAGATATTTTATTTATCTATTTATCTAGAGAAAGAGAGAACAAGGAGGGGGAGAGAGACAAGCAAACTCCCTGCTGAGCAAAGAGCTTGACCTAGGTCTTGATTCCAGATCATGACCTGAGCCAAAGTCAGAGGCTTAACCAACTGAGCCACCCAGGTGCCCCTAAAGGTACATCTTCCTGCGGACCAGAGGCACAGTCACTGATATGGGTTCCCTCTGCAAGGCACAGAAGCCATGACCCTTCCTCAAAGTGAGGGAGTGAGGCAAGGTCGCAGTCCTCTACGCCATGCAGCTTTGCCTTCTTTGTTCTCCCTTTTCACCTGATTAGTTCTGAAAAACACTTCTCTCTTTCTATTTACAATTATATTAAACCTTTCTCTGCTCCTACTTTTAGCTTGCTTAAGTCAAGCTTCAAGTTTCACCCTACCCTTTTAAGACATGATAATTAATAGAGATAATGAGAAAAACAATCATAGTAGTATGGTAGCTGCATTGTAACTAGCTTAGTTCAAATAAAAGAAATCTTGTAACCACATGACCACATGCTCACCTCCCTGCATTTAGGGGAGGCAGAAAGTCCTGATAGGATAATGACTGAATAAAAAACACAGAACTCGTGATGTGCATCAGTAAAGTTAAGATCTGTCTTTGTAATTGATTGTTCCTTAGATTAGATTTTAATCAGAATGTGCTATAAATAAAGAGCCGTGAGAACAATGTTTTCGGGAGATCCCCACACCACTTTTCGAGTCCCATCTCCTCATTTCGCTGACGCCATCCCCACCTTTTTGGTCCTGACTGTTGCTGGGGCTGGGCCCTGGCAACATCTGGCACCTGAACAGGGACATATATTATATTTTTAAAAAAAGAAAGAAAGAAAAGAAAAAGAAAAAGCGGATCACCTGGGTGGCTCAGTTGGTTTAGCATCCAACTGTTGGTTTTGGCTCATGTCATAATCTCAGGGCCTTGAGGTGGAGCCCTGTGTCAGACTCTGTGCTGAGTGTGGAGCCTGCTTGGGATTCTCTGTCTCTCTCTCTGTTCCCCTCCCTGTGTTCATGTTCTCTCTCTTTTTCTCTTTCTCTCTCTCAAAAACAAAAAGAAAACAAAGACAACACACACACACACACACACACACACACACACACACATAAACCCAGAAGCCAAAATCCTTCCAGAAGAGGTAAACACAAAGAGACCCAAAGCATACTAGTAGTTGTCAGGGGCTAGGGAACAGGGGAGAGATAGTGACTGCTTAATGGGTCTTTCCTCGTGGTGTTTTCCTTTAGGGTGATAAAAATGTTTTGGAGCTACAGTTGCACAACACTGTGAATGTACCAAATGCCACCAAACTGTACAATTTCAAAGGTTAATGATTAATATTATATGAATTTTACCTCAATTTTAAAAATCCTAATGTGCATTATAAAATTTTCTAAAATTATATGTCCAAAATCTCTTCCATCTAAAAACTATCTTGGCGTATACAATGGTATCTATTGTCCTAGTTTTTACTTCTCAGTAACCATTTATCTCTGTCTTATCTAAGCTTTTCCTTTCTTCAGCCACCCAAATAGCATCCCTTCTGTTTCCAGCAAGTAGTGTCTCACTTTTTTCCAGAGTTAGGTTTTATATACCATATGTTCTCCCTTTCTTCCAAATCCTTGCTTAATCAATTAAATGTATTCTTCCTCTTTTTTTAATAAACCTTACATGTACATATTTTGCCCTTTCTTCTGTCTACACATTTAATTTTGTTTATTTAAAAATGGCATCTTCCTTTAACTTTGATTCCATATAAAAATTTCTCCTGTCTTACCCTAAATATTAATAATACTCATCCTTAATCGGAAACACAAAATAAGGCTAAGGCATTAGTTTTTTCTATCGTATTACAGAAACCATAGCCTATGGGTCAAATCTGGCCCCACCCTTAATTTTGTAAATAAAATTGGAACACAGCAATGTTTGTTCATTTAAATGTTGTCTGTAGTTACTCTTGCACAATAATCACAGTATTAAATAGTAATGACAGAGACATATTGCACACAAAACCTAAAATATTTGCCATCTGGACATGGCCTTTTACAGAAAAAATTTTCGGGCACCTATATTAGCATAACAATAAATACTTTAAGAGAGAAAACTCTAAATCTCGGGGGATTTGCATAATGAAAACTTATTTTCACATAATGTCCACCAAGGCAAGATAGAAGTGATACAGGAAGAAGATAGTTACAGTTTTCCCAAAGGAGTCTATAGTTTGGTATCTAACTGGCACATGGACATGAAAATATGTAACTTCTTCCACCAAAATTCTTTGTCCAGAACTCATCAATCATATGAGTTCCAATCTAATTGTAAGAGATATATAAAATGCTCCCTTGGCTGGTAAGTCTTTTTCCAATAACAATGCAATATTACGACAGAGAACTATATATTTTTGATGAGCATATAACTATCTCTGCTACATGTATTCATAATGTTCAGAAAAATACCATGAAGAGTTGATTTTACTGCTATTTGAAATTGAAAAATTTGAGTAGCTGAGGGTGCCGTTATTAAGTTCCTGTCTCTCAGTTCAAAGCATCTCCTTCTACTCTTTTGGAGTTTTGTGATGCTGTGACGGAGACTCTGCACATCACATTCCTCCCTTTCCAACTGTTAGATAAGAGCAGCAGTTGTTTCTAGCACTAGTTGGTGCCAGTTGCTACCTTCTTTTTCAACTTGTAGAACTAGCTCAGTCATGCCTCCTCAGAGGTGAAGAGTTATCAGGATCTCCTTGAAAGTGCTTTCTCCTCAAAGGTCTATATCACTGTTCCACAAAGAGAGAAAGGTCTCCAAGTTCATGAGGTAGTAAGAGGAGTCTGTGACAACCCTGCTACTAGTCCATCTCTTATCTCTGGAGGTGCCCCTTGCTAACTTCTGGATTCTCATAGCATCAATTCCTAGGGAGTGTTTCCTGGGTCTGGCTGAAAAGATAATGATGACTTATAACGTTAGATCCTACTGAAATGGAATGCAGTAGATTCAAGTTAGGACTGATTTGGGGACTTCGGGTAGGTCTCACAGGTAAGAAGAGATTTAGCCTTTGAAAAAACTGAAAAACACAATAGCTGAGAAAATCCTCCATTCTTTTTAAGAAAAGAAGAGAGAATAATTGCTTTCCTAAAGTCTCACTGTTACACCAAAAGCACTTCTTCAAATATGTGGATCCATCTTGTAAAAGAATCAGTTATAATGCACTTATCAAGTGATAAACACCATCTAATTAATTAATAAACATAATAAATGTTTTGTTCACCCAATCCTCAGGCTTCTACATATTGTTTTTATATTTCAAAATTTTGGTTACCTGTTACTTATTGAAATCTTTGTTCTTTAAAGACACCTTGTTCCCATCATTTACCTCCATTGTTACTCCATATTTATATTCTTTGCTGAAATCTGGATCCTACCATCAACTAAAATTTCCACTACCTCATCTCCCCACTTATGACTAGATTCTGTACTTAATTTTAGTGTCTCTTTTGTTAGCATTTTCTATAATCTCCTACTTTTAAAAAACACCATTAATTTTATCAATTATTTTTCTATCAAGTACTAATGTATTTCTTAAATTAATAAATATATAACTTACATAATGAAATATGTATAAAGCATGTGAATATATTTAGAGAAATAATTATATAGTAAGCAAACATGTGAACGCCACTGTGGCTAGGAATTAGATTATAACCAGTGCCTTAGTATATCCCAGGATTCTTTTTCTGAATTCTGAGACCTGTTCCCTTTAGGTATCTACTCATCTGACTCATATTTCTTCTGTATTTGAGTCTCTTCATAAATTCATCAGGTAAGTTTTCATTCTCAAATCACAACTTAGTTTTGTCATATTTTTAACTTATATTAATGCAATCATATTTTCCATATTCTTTTTGACTAGTGTATTTCCTTCAACATTTTATTTGTAAAATGTGTCTGTATTCTAGCATACTACTACAGATCATTCATTTTTACAAGTGTATTATATTTAATTGTATAAACATGCAACAGTTTATTCATCTACAACATCCCTGGTGGATATTCAGGGTATTTCTAAGTCTTTATGATAATTAACAAAGTGCTAATCGACATTCTTGTACATATATCACAGTGTGTATGGACAAAAATTTATATAGGGCAAAAGAGAATCATTATGGCATAATAGGATATGTGTTACTTTATTTTTATTATTATTTTTTTAAGATTTTATTTATTTGACAGAAAGAAACATAGCCAGAGAGGGAACACAAGCAGGGGGAGTGAGAGAGGGAGAAGCAGGCTTCCTGCCAAGCAGGGAGCCCGATGTGGGACTCGATCTCCGGTCTCTGGGATCATGACCTGAGAGAAAGGCAGTTGCTTAACCAACTGAGCCACCCAGGCGCCCCATATTTTTTTAAAGATTTTATTCATTTATTTGGGATAGTGTGAGAGAGAGAGAGAAAGAGAGAGAGAGAGAGAGCACAAGCAGGAGAGGCACAGATTCTCCACTGAGCTGGGAGTCAGACACAGGGGCTCCACCTCAAGATCCTGAGATCATGACCTGAACCGAAGGCAGATACTTAACCATCTGAGCCACCCAGAAGCCCTGGGATATGTATGATGTCAGATGTTATTAGATAATACCAAAATATTTCCTAACTGATTCGTATCACTTGACATCCCAACTAGCAAGAAATTAGAATTTTCATAGCTCCATATGTATCTTTCTTGGTTTCTTTTTTTTCCTTTTTTTTTGGTAATTTATTTGGTGTACAGTACAGTCCTAATTTTTACATTTTCCACATCAACCATTCATTGAAAGTTCTGTTGTTTTATTACTGTTATCTTTAGTTTTTTAGTATATTTTCTTTAGATATTTTCTTTAGTATATTTTAATTACATTTAAAATATTCCATAATGATATTTCTCATATTTGATGGCAGGTATTCTGAAGATTTCATATATTTTTTTTCACATTCATGCTAGTTTAATAAAATATTAAATTGTCACAAGGCAAACCAAGAGGAAAGAACATCTTTTTTCAACTAATAGTTGTAGAACAATTAAATATCCATATCCGACAAAATGCATTAGACTCTTTTTTGTTGTTGTTGTTGTTTTATTTTTTTGTTTTTTTAATTGTAATTTTTTTTTGTTACTTAATTTTTTTTCCCAGTGTTCCAAGATCCATTCCCCATTTCCCACACCCAAGATTCATTCCCCATTCCCCACACTGCATGCTTTATGTGTCCCCAGTACCCATCACCAGGCTCTCCCATTACTCTACCCCCCTCCCTCCAAGTCCCTCAGTTTGTTTCTGTGCCCAAAGTCTCTGTTGTTTCATTTCTACTTTGATGCAATTTTTTTTTTACTTTGATGTAATTTTAAATGGTAGCTTTTAAAATCTCATTTTTTGATTAGTAGACTATGTATATAAACAAAATAATAAAATTTATTTTGTTTATATATATTTATAATCAACAGTTATATTAAAAAATAAGTCATACTAAAATTTGTGATTAAACATTTAGAGTTACTTTTAGAGATTTTCTTGATGTATAATCTCATTTTTGTAAAGAATTACCATTTTTAATCTAATTCTTTCAAATTTTATTTTATCTCCTTTGTCAAATTTATTGAGGAATAATTTACATAAATATAATTTACATGACCTAGATCATAAATTTCACTGTTTTTAGTGTCCACTTTTATGATTTTGACAAACACATGCAGTCATGTAATCACCATCAAATAAAGAACATAGAAAATTTCTGTCATTTCAAAACTTTTCTTCAAACTTTTTTTTTTAAGATTTTATTTATTTGACAGAGAGAAACACAGTGAAAGAGGGAACACAAGCAGTGGGAATGATGAGGGAGAAGCAGGCTTCCCATCAAGCAGGGAGCCCTATGTGGGGCTCGATCCCAAGTGTCCGGGATCATTACCTGAGCAGAAGGCAGTCGTTTCACCAACTGAGCCACCCAAGTGCCCCTCTTCAAATTTTTTTGTAGTCAGTCCCCAATGCCGGCCTATAGCCCCTGATAACACTGTTTCCTTCCAATAATTTTGCCTTTTACTCAGTAGTAAATCAATGAATTCATTCATGTAGAGTCAGGTAGACTTTGAGCCTGTCTCTGTTCACTTAGCACAATACAATTGATAATTCATTAAGGTTGTTGTATGTATCACAAGTTTATTCTTTTTCATAGCTGAGTAGAGTATCATTATATGGATGTGCCAACATTTATCAGCTGAAGGATATTTAGGTTTTTCCTAGTTAGGGTACTTTGGGAGCAATTATGGAAAAAAAGTGCTGTATATAGTCACAGCAACTTGGAGAGTATTGTCAATCTTAACAATATTAAGCCTTCCATTTATTTAGGATACATGAATCCCCAGATTATATATTTTATAGTTTTGTGTTTCTCGGTATATTTTATAATTTATAAATTTCCTGTTATATGTATAAATTTTTATGCCTCTTAGGGTCATTCATTTTCCTCACATAAATTTTTACTCTCATTAAAATCATTTTCCCTTTATTACTTCAGGAATATTATAGTGAAAATGCACAGTACATTTAAATAATTGATGTTCAGAAAATTTCTGACATATGTCTACCATGAGCATATATCTTATTACTCAGAGTCACCTAAAAGCTTAATAATTTCATGGAATCTGCCTGCGGATCTACATTTCAGATAAATATTTATACATTACTACAGTACATAGTTGATTAATTTGATTTACAGTTATTCCTTATTTACAGATCTAGTTCTTTAAAAATTATATTAAAAAGCATTAAGGAACATAATTAATAAGAGAGAACAAAATCAATGAAATCAATGTGTATTGCAGGAATGGCAAGAATTTTAGCACGTTTTAAGGAATTTTAAAGTATTTTTCTCAATTTTCAGAGAATATAACAGAATGGTAACAAAACAACAAAAACAAAACCCCTGAAACCAATAAGCATTATAGCAAAGTTGTAGTATGCAAGTTAATATGAAAAAATCATTTGCTTTCCTAAATATCAGCAATGAATGAGAGAATTTGAAATTGCAAAGAAAATACTATTTACATTAGAACTGCCAAAAATGAAATACTCAGATATAAGTGAAACAAAATATGTACAAGATCTATATGAGGAAAACTACAAAACACTGATGAACAAAAATCAAAGGATAGATAAATGAACGAGAAGAGCTGTTCCATGTGCCCATGTTTGTGTATAAGGAGACTTGTTATTTTCGGTATATCAGTTCTTCTCAACTTAGATTAAATGCAATCCTGATCTACAATCCCAGAAATTTATTTTATGCGTATTGATAAATTGATTCAAAAGACCCAGAAAATCTAATATATTATTGATTCAGCAGAACAAAGTTGGAGGACACTGACTTTAAGACTTATTATAAAATGACAGTAATCAGCACAATGAGGTACTGGTGAAGATATAGCCAAATGGATCAGTAGAACAGAATAGAGAGCCCAGAAATAGACCCATAAAAGCTAACTGATCTTTGACAAAGTAACAAAGGCAATATAGTGGAACAATAGAGTTATTTCAAAAAAGGTACAAAGCTTTAAAAGATATTTTTACAAGAGAAATATGAAATTAGTAGGTTGAGTTGAAGTATTTGGTGAACATGTTTTGTTTAGCATTTTAAAGACATAAAATTTGGAGAATACAAATTTATAATATGCTTATAGAAGTTTATCAAAATGTAAAACAGTTATTAGCTTTAGGTAACAAAAAAGTTTCCAAAAAGGAATCATGATTATAGTATATTGTTGATTCATAATTAAACATTATTATAATGATAATATTAACTGATGACTTAACTTTAAAAATTCATATTTATTGGTTGAAAGGAACCAGTAGATTTTTAAAAAAAATGTTTTTCTATTAGAGGAATTATTTAGATGATGTCTGAAATTGAACAACCAAAAATAATATAAACATTTTTATATAGGATGATAATTTAGATACAAAAAGAATGGCAATTTCTTTAAACTTCAGCATTATTTAGGTTTTTTTTGTAATATACACATTTCTATTACTCTAATACAAGTTAACATATTATTTGAAAAAGTATGAATTATGGTCTTTATTTTAACTATTTTAGTCTATTAGATTCAATATCATTTATAATAAATTAAAGAAGATAGAAGGCCCTCAAAGTCCTGTGTCTTTTTCTATAGATTAAATAAACATGAATTTCCCTGGATTAACCAAGATCTCTGCTATTGTCATAAAATATGACTGTAGATACCTATATCCCAGTACTAAATTTATTTACAGTTACCATGATCAAACCTGTATCTCCATAGAAGAAATCACTGTACCTCAGTCATTTTTTAGGGACAAAAGGTACGTATAGTATGCTTTAAATAAGGTGAGGTCTGTGTTTAATAGTCTTTTCTGGGTTCTTTTCATATGTTATCTAGCTATTGTGCATAAAATTTTCAGTTTCCTTAACATTTTTATCAAACCACAAATTATGAAAAATTAAACACTTTGTAACAAAATATAGAACACCTTAAAGTAGCATTTTATTAGCTTGTCATTGAAAATAGTAAATGTATGTTATCTGGAAGTGTGGGAGAAGACTGTGCGATCAGTTGAGTTGAAGAGAAAGAAGAATGAGGTATGAAGAGGGTACTGTGTGCTCCACAAGAGTGTAATATCTACCTGTACAATATTGAAATTCCATCAATTCATTTCATAATTGGCTTCAAAATTTATACATTTTCAGCAAATGAAAGTACTCACAAAATGTCACAGAGTAATTTCATGCAAGACTTTATTAAAGGCAGATGATACGGTACTGCTGAAGACCCAAACAAGCAATGAACATACATTTGGGATTTTTCTCAATCACACAGATTGTGCTTGGTCGTTGGAGTATGAACAACTAAGATATGTGCAAGAAAGCTTGGTTTTAGGAGGGCTTCCACAAAAGTTTCATTGGGATCTTTTCATCTCCCAGGTCATGTAGCCAAGTCAAGCTTCCTGTCAGATTACCCAGGTAAATAAACAAGTCTGCCTTGCCCAAGGAAGGTTCAAATTAAAGAATGCTTTCAAAATTATTAGTTAGCTTATTCACTCTTATCTTGTAAAGAACCAATACCAGAATCTCCTGTTATCCCTGGAGCTAAATATGGAGTTTTCCCATGTAGCTAGAAAATTATTCTACTGACACATAGTAAGCATTCAGTCAATATTTTTAAATGCCTGTAACAGTGTAGAGACCTGCAAAGCAGAAACTATAAGACCCAGTAAGTGAAAAATATGCTCTCATGCAAACTATACTTGATTTTAAAAAATATAAATTAAAACCAGAATGAATAAATTCATTCTAATAATATGGGAATCTGTAGTAATAATTACCAATAAGCAAGGGAAGCCAATCTATTCATTCATTAGCTCATTTAGTCAAATTAACAGATATTTGTTCATAGCACTTTGAATATAGCACTGCTGCTATATTAATTTTTAAAAAACATTTAGCTTGGATGTTTAGCAGGATCTAAAACTTGTATATATCAAGAAGCAGGCTTACTGCAATTCAGTTTTCCTAAACAACTTTGCACTAATCCATAAAGCCAATCCATTATTTCAAGAGTGTTTTATTTGGATGCCAATAAAACACATCCCAGGAAAAGAATATCAGTCACTGGGAAGTAAACTTTAAGCAATTAAAATGGTCATACAAACATAGCTAAAGGCCATGGCAAAAGGATTATTTTAGCACTTAAATTACCATTTAGGTGTTTCAACTCAAATTAGGCTGGGTCCAACATTGTCTGTGTTTAATAGTCTTTTCTGGGTTCTTTTCATATGTTATCTAGCTATTGTGCATAAAATTTTCAGTTTCCTTAACATTTTTATCAAACCACAAATTATGAAAAATTAAACACTTTGTAACAAAATATAGAACACCTTAAAGTAGCACCATTTCTTTGTTTATTTCTTTACTATAAATGCTTGTATTCTCTAGCATTTGATTTTAACCTGACAATACGATTCTTAGTTTATGGTAATGAATTTGTGCATGGTCTATTTTATTTTTATTGAAGATCTAAAATTATATCAATAACGATAGGTTCTGTGTAGACTTAATATCTCTGATCTCTAGTTCATCTTGATAATTTATTAGATATTGTAACTCATAGAGGTTATCATAAAGGCAACACATTCAGTTGTCCTTGTAGGTTTGATTGTTGAGATAATTATGCAAACCTCAGAAGGTTTTTAAACAGCAAACCCTGATTTTTTCCAACAGTATCATTGATAGAACCTGAGATATATTTTCCAAAATATTGCATATTTTCATATTTTAAATTTTCACTACATATAAAAATTTGTTTCTCTGCCTATCCACCATAAAATACATGCTTATATTGTTTTTGGAATGAATATTTTGACTTCTCACTTATAGCTCTACTGCCAAATATGTATTACTTAATAGGGGAAGAGAATAAACGTAGGAATTTAAACTGTCCTATGTTTTTCAGAAGACTATATTTTTATGGCCATTTAGAGCACTTTAACTACTTGTTTTTTGCTCTCCTTGCCAAATTTCTTCCCAAGCCACAGATGTCAATTCCTACTCATCTGCTGCTCTGTTTCTTACTGACACCCTACAGATTGCATGGGTTGTATTCCAGCTCAAATTGGATCATTTGAGTAAAAAAGGAATTTTAAGATCTGTTGCCTGTTTCTTTAACTTCTTTTTACCTCCTACCCACACAACTTTATACTATTGCAAATAGACATTTTTATTTCAATTTGTAATGTTAGGCAACTCGAATGTGTGAGCCTTGATTCAGCTTTTGAAAATTCTCAAAATATAAGCAATTGTCTTTCCAACAGGAATTTAAAATACAAAACTGTATATGCCAAAGGCTTTAAAATGCCCGTCAATTATGTAGACATTTAAAGCAGTGGACACAATAATTCTATAAAAACAACAACAACAAAACAACATTTTTACTGAAATGCATTTTGATAACATTTGGATTATAACAATCTAATTCATTCAAAATAATTTTCAATTATTTTACTGTAGTTTAAGCTAAAACAATCCATCTTTTGGTAAAAGAAAAATCTAAAACAGAATTCTCAACATTTTAGAATACTTTAAATGAATGATGATCTTTTGCAGTATTTTATGAATATTTAATTATGACATAAACGTCATGATTTGAAATTGACCACATTCAGTCACTGACTTCACTCATTGGTATTTAAGGTATGCAAGAGTTTATTACCATTTTACCATATCTTCTATATATACAATCTCCCATCTTCAGTAGCATCATAGCTCAACAACTTAAGGGATCAGTATCTTCATGCTTACTCCAAGTCTTACTTTTAGGATTAAAGGCAAACAAACATAAAATTCATTCATATTTAAACCAACTTTCATATTTTGATCGACATATGTATTACCTGAGAACTTGTTTAATAACTACTTTCAGTGTACATTAGCAGAAATAAAATGTGAGATATGTTTAGAAGTGTTTAAATAATTGGCAGAAATGGTAGTTTTGATTCTAAGAGTTCTCAGACCATGTTTTAGGAACTTTATACAAAACAATTTGTCATTTTTTACAACATGAAGTATTTATCACCCATAAGCACTTTTATTTTACTGTTTTATTTTAAACAAAGGATATTAGTCATTTATTAATGGATTGAGAATAAAAACAGTGAGAAAAGTAAGAGAATTTTTTTGCGGGGAATCTTTAAATTGCATCATATTAATTCTTTATTATCATTTTCTTTTTTTATATATAAAACTTCTTTTTTAAAATAATTTATTTTATTTTTTCAGTGTTCCAAGAGTCATTGTTTATGACACACCCAGTGCTCCGTGCAATTCATGCCCTCAATGACCCACTACCAGGCTCATCCATCCCTCACCCCCTTCCCTTCCAAAACCCTCAGTTTGTTTCTCAGAGTCCAAAGTCTCTCATGCTTCATCTACCTCTTATTTAGCCCTAATTCACATTTCCTTTCCTTCTCCCATTGTCCTCCTTGTTACTCCTTATGCTCAACAAGTTAAGTGAAACCATATGACACCTGACTTTCTCTGCTTGGCTTATTTCACTCAGCATAATCTCCTCTCCCATCCATGTTGGTACAAAAGTTCAGCATTCATCTTTTATGATGGAGGCATAATATTCCATTGTATATGTGGACCATATCTTCTTTATCCATTCGTCTGTGAAGGGCAACTTGGCTCTTCCACAGTTTGGCTATTGTGGCCATTGCTGCTATGAACATTGGGGTACATATGGCCCTTCTTTTCACTACTTCTATATCTGGTAAATACCCAGTAGTGCAACTGCAGAGTCATATGGTAGATGTATTTTTAATTTTTAAAGAAATTTTCACACTGTTTTCCAAAGTGGCTGTACCAACCTGCATTCCCACCAAGAATATAAGAGGGTTCCCCTTTCTCCACAGCCTCTCCAACACTTGTTGTTTCCTGTCCTGTTAATTTTGGCCATTCTAACTGATGTGAGGTGACATCTCAATGTGGTTTTGATTTGAATTTCCCTGATGGCTAATGATGATGAACATTTTTTCATGTGTCTGCTAGGCATTTGTATGTCTTCTAAGGAGAAGTTTCTGTTCATATGTTCTGCCCGCTTTTTCATGTGATAATCATTTTTTTGGTTGTTGAGTTGGAGTTCTTTATAGATCTTGGATATGGGTTGTCTTTTTGTTTTGTTGACTGTTTCCTTTGCTGTGCAGAAGATTTTCATTTTGATGAAGTCATGAAAGTTTATTTTCACTTTTGTTTCCTTTGCCTTTGGAGACATGTCTTGAAAGAAGTTGCTATGGCTGATGTTAAAGAAGTTACTGCTTATGTTCTCCTCTGGGGTTTTGATAGATTCCTGCCTCACGTTGAGCTCTTTCATCCATTTTCAGTTTATCTTTGTGTCTGACCTAAGAGAATGGTCAAGTTTCATTCTTCTGTACATAGCTGTGCAATTTTCCCAGCACCATTTACTGAAGAGACTGTCTTTTCTCCACTGGATATTTTTTCCTGCTTTGTCAGAGACTTTTTGACCATAGAGTTGAAGGTCCATATCTGGACTCTCTTCTTTGTTCCACTGGTCTATGTGTCTGTTTTTGTGCCAGTACCATGCTCTCTTGGTGATCACAGCTTTGTAATAAAGCTTGAAATTAAGCAACATGATGACCCCAGTTTTGTTTTTCTTTTTCAATATTTCCTCGGCGACTTAGGGTCTTTTCTTGTTCCATATAAATTTTAGGGTTGTTTGTTCCAGCACTTTGAAAAATGTTGGTGTAATTTTAATCAGGATGGCATTGAAAATAGAGATTGTGCTGGGCAGTATAGACATTTTAACAATGTTTATTCTTCCAATCCATGGGCATGGAATGCTTTTTCATATTTTTGTGTCTTCTTCAATTTCTTTCATGAGTGTTCTATAGTTCCTCAAGTACAGATCCTTAATGTCTTTGGTTAGGTTTATTCCAAGGTATCTTACGATTTTTGGTGCTATAGTAAATGGAATTGATTCCCTAATTTCCCTTTCTATATTTTTATTGTTAGTGTATAAGAACACAACTGGTTTCTGTGCATTGTTTTTGTATTCTGCCACATTACTGAATAGTTGTATGAGTTCTAGTAGTTTGGGAGTGGAGTCTTTTGGGTTTTCCATATAAAGTATCATGCCGTCTGCGAAGAGAGAGAGTTTGACTTTTTCTTTGCCAATTTCAATACCTTTTATTTCTTTTTGTTGTCTGATTACTGTTGCTAAGACTTCTTTTTTTTTTAAGATTTTATTTATTTGACAGAGAGAAACACAGCCAGAGAGGGAACACAAACAGGAGGAGTGAGAGAGGGAGAAGCAGGCTTCCCGCAGAGCAGGGAGCCCAATGTGGGACTCGATCCCGGGTCTCTGGGATCATGAGCTGAGCCGAAGGCAGTCGCTTAACCAACTGAGCCACCCAGGTGCCCCTGTTGCTAGGACTTCTAACACTATGTTGAACAATAGTGGCAAGAATAGGCATTCTTGTCTTGTTCCTGATCTCAATGGGAAGGCTGTCAGCTTTTCCCCTTTGAGAATGATATTCACTGTGGGTTTTTCATAGATAGATTTTATGAGGTTGGGGAATTTCCCTCTATGCCTATACTTTGAAGAGTTTTAATCAGGAATGGATGCTGTATTTTGTCAACTGCTTTTTCTGCATCAATTGAGAGGACCATGTGATTCTTCTCTCTTCTCTTATTGATTTGTTCTATCACACTGATTGATTTGCAAATGTTGAACCATTCTTTCATCCCAGGGATAAATCTCACCTGGTTGCAGTGTATAATCTTTTTAATGTGTTGTTGGATTCTATTAGCTAGGATCTTGTTGAGAATCTTGGCACTCATATTCATCAAGGATATTGGTCTGAACCTCTCCTTTTGATGGATTCTTTGCCTGGTTTGGAGATTAAAGTAATGCTGGTTTCATAGAAAGAGTCTGGAAGTTTTCCTTCTGTTTTTAATTTTTGAAATAGCTTCAGGATAATAAGTATTATTTCTTCTTTGAGTGTTTGGTAGAATTCCCCAGGGAATCCATCAGGTTTGTTTTTGTTTTTATTTTTAGGGAGGTTTTTGATCACTGCTTCAATCTCGTTACTAGATATTTGCCTATTCAGATTGTCAATGTCTTCCTGTTTCAGTCTTGGAAGTTTATAGGTTTCCAATAATGCATCTATATCTTCTATGTTGTTTAACTTATTGGCATATAACTGTTAATAGTAATTTCTGATGATTGTTTCTATTTCCTTGGTGTTAGTCATAATCTCTCCCCTTTCATTTATAATTTTACTAATTTGGGTCCTCTCCCTTTTCTTTTGGATTAGTTTGGCCAGTGGTTTATTGATCTTATTAATTCTTTTAAAGAACCAGCTTCTAGTTTTGTTGATGTGTTCTACTGGATCTCTAGCTTCTAATTCATTGATCTCTGCTCTAATCTTAATTATTTCCCTTCTTGTGTGGGGTGTTGCCTCAATTTGTTGTTGATTTTCCAGTTCTTTAAGGTGTGAAGAGAGTTGATGTATTTGGGATTTTTCAATTTTTTTGAGTGAGGCTTGGATAGCTATGTAGTTCCCCCATAGGACCATCTTTGCCATGGGTTTTGGATTGATGTATCTTCATTCTCATTGGTTTCCATGAAATGTTTAAGTTCTTCTTTGATTTTCTGGTTGATCCAAGTGTTCTGGAGAATTATCATTTTTAGTTTCCAAGTGTTTGAATTCCTTCCAAACTTTTCCTTGTGGTTGAGTTCCATTTTCAAGATATTGTGGTCAGAGAATATGCAGGGAATGATCTTAATCTTTTGGTACTGGATGAACTGTGCCCGATTTATGACCTAGCATGTATTCTGGAGAACATTCTATGTGTGCTCAAAAAGAATAAGTATTCTGTTGTTTTAAGGTGGAATGTTCTGAATATATATGTGAGGTCTATCTGGTCAAATGTGTCATTCAGTGCTCGTGTTTCTTTGTTGATTTTCTGTTTAGATGATCTGTCCATTGCTGAGAGTAGCATGTTAAGAACTCCTACAATTAATGTATTCATATCAATATGACTCTTTATTTTGCTTAACAGTTCGCTTATGTAGTTGGCTGCTCCCATGTTGGGATATAAATATTTACAATTGTTAGATCTTCTTGGTGTATAACCCTTTAAGAATGATGCAATGTCCTTCTATATCTCTGACTACAGTATTTAGATTAAAATCTATTTTATGTGACATGAAAATCGTTACCCCATCTTTCTTTTGAGGCCCATTGGCATGAAATATGGTTCTCCATCCCCTCACTTTCAGTCTGGATGTATCTTTAGCTTCAAAATGTGTCTCTTGTAGACATAATATGGACAGGTTCTGTCATTTTTTCCAGTCTGCAACCCTGTGCTGTTTTTTAGGATCATTTAGTCCATTCACGTTGAGAGTCGATTATTGAAAGATACATTTTTATTGACATCATGTTGCTTGTGAAGTTCTTGTTTCTATAGATTGTCTATGTAAATTTCTGTTCTGTGTCACTCTTGGGATCTTTCCTCTTTTATAGAAACCCCCCCAATATTTCTTGAGGTGCTGGTATGGTGATCACATAATCTTTTAGACATTACTGGTCCTGGAAGCTCTTTAACTCTCTGTCCATTTTGAAAGTCAGCCTTGCTGGGTAGCCAAGGATACTCCTTGGCTGCATATTTTTTTCTTCATACTACATATAATTTTCTACATATTATGTCAATACTGTCTACAAACTTATTTTAGATGAAGATAATAACTTGATTTTCTGGTATATAGAATAAAAAAATTCACAAAAAGTTTTGCAGAATAACATACTCATTATAAGCACAAGTTTTGGAGCCAGACTACCTAGGGTCAAGTATCAGCAACTCAATGGACTCAGTAACTTAAACTGTCAATGTTCTGGTTAACACACTTATAAAATTCTTTTTTAAAAAACAGCATTTAATAAATTTAATGTGAAGATGATATGGGTTAAACATCTAAAACATTCAGAAGAGTATTTTATGTATCATTAGTGCTTATTAGATGATTGACTACCTTCTATTTTGTCGGTTATATCAATTATTAACATTTTTTAAATTTTCAGAGAGCACAATGAAATGCATTGGTATCTTAGTACTATGTAATACAACAAAAGTTTATAGTAAAACTTCCTTCTTTTTAAACATTTTAATGGAAATCATTAATGTTTGTAAGGGACTGCAGCTATATTATTTTTGCAAATCCCAGAGTATACTTAGAAATAAAACAATAATATACCATTGGGATATAAACAATCTGAAAGTTTTCTACCCACACTTTGACTCACAAAAACTTCTAAGAAATGAATCATGCACTAGATGTAGACAAAATTAGATATCCCATTAAATTCCTGCTATGCTTTAATGGCTTCAAAAGTTTAAAGATGGTGTATGTAATTAGGGAATTATAATGTATTATGGCTTAATTCCATGCAATTACTTTACCTTAAAGCCTTCTCAAATAATATTATCTTTAGTGTATATTTACCTAAAGTACGGTCTTGATTCATATATTTATGAATATATATAAATGTAAAATATGTATATTTAAATAATTTGAACATCTGTCTTTAGCAATATCATTTAAAACTTGATAGTCTACCATCTTTTGTTACAGATGGCTGAAAAATGGAATAGTCCATGTGGACCATTTCAGTTTTCTGGTCACTGCTTTATCATATACCATCCCTGGGGCTCCTATGCCTCCTTTATTTTGTTTCTGGCAGACTTGTGTAAATTGGAGTGTTCCTATTCTCATCTGCTCATTCCTTTACTGTCATAACAATCCCATTTTGTATTGGAAATTGGTCTTCTCTGAGGCTTAAATATTGTTTTATGTTCTTTATGATTTCTATATTCTAAATGAAAACTAAGATTTATGATGCCCTGGAGAGACCATTGGTTTCAGTCCTTCAAAGAAAAATGTTACTTTAAAGACAGTGTTGGTAACCCTGCAGTGTATCAGAACATTTCATGAAATATTAACTGTGCTAGAAAGAGAGATAACAGCATGCTTAGTTATAGAGCTAAAAATTATTATATGTGTTAATGGGATATTATGAATATTCACATTTCTTAAAATTATTTTCTTTTTTCCCAAGATGCTGTTGAACACCAGACCTTTAACACCTCCCTCCCTTGTGTCAGTTCTTAAGGTATTCTCTGTGTATCCTATACAGAAAATGCTGAATAACCTCAAGGGAATTCATCTGTTGCCTTGTATAAGGAGGATTTGTCTTTTAGGATAAATGTGAAACATTAGTAAATTCTACAAGATGCCATATAAATTGCATATCCATCCAAAGCAAAAACAACCATTGTTTTTCAGATTTCTCTTCAGTGAATCATTTTTATGTTATTTCCTGAACTCCACTAGAGTAGTTCATAAGAAGCCAACACTAAATGTTTCTATTTAAGGTCGACACTTGAATATTATCCTTTAAATCATTATGTAATCTAATCTCTATTCCTTTAAATTTTTTTCTTCCTTTTTTAAGACTTAAAACAAGATGTTACAGTCAAGCCTGGTCAAGTTTAGATAATTTTATTTTAAAGAAGAACTGTTTATGAGACATTCTAACCATTCTTTCCAAGTCTGAATGATTTCACTACTTCACCAAAATTCTTTTACAATGAATGACCTTACTATTAATAATAAATTTATTTAAATTTCTCTAGCTCACTTTATATCAGAACCATCATATCAGAGTTCCCTCTTCAAACTGTTGCTTCCTTAAGTTATATGACACCATTTTTCCTGTTTTTGGTTGCCTAGCAAAAGCCATAGCTTTCATTTCTTTGCTAACAAGCCTTCACTTTTATGGAGACATTGAAGGAAAGTATTTATCACCCTATGTTAGCATTAAGTCTTGGATCATCTAAAAGACAATGGTGGTCTTATTCTCCTTGCTAATGATTGGTATGCAGGTATACACATTTGTGAGTTATAGCCTCTGAAACATGAGAGGTGTGCTTGTTGGCTTCTGGGAAAGGTTTTCTTTGCCAATAAAAATCCTTGCATAGAGGGAAATACCCCTTTTATTTGGTGGATGTCATCCTGGCCTCAGGCAGTGCTTGGAATTGCTGAAGCCATCTCATGATTATAAGGGAAGGCAGTATTAATATGACATGCCAGGGCACCTGGGTGGCTTGGTAAGTTAAGCATTGATTTCAGCTCAGATCATGACCTCAAGTTTATGGGATGGAGCCTCACATCCAGCTCTGTGCTCAGTGTGGAGTCTGCTTGTTCCTTTCCCTCTGCTCCCGTCCCACACACACTCTCTCACTATCTCTCAACTAAATAAATGAAACCTTAATATATAATATGTGTGTGTTTGTGTGTGTGTATGACATTGACATGCCAGAATAGAAAGAACCTAATTCCTTTATGACATTGCAGAGTAATTGAATCAGCAAATCTTAAAATATTCCTATGTGCTATATCACTATTTAACACACACACAAAAAATTCCAGTATTTCAGTAGTAAGCATTCTAAGTCATATGGCTGGATGTGGGATTAATCATTTTCTTAGATAAAGAATAAATTTCTTAGGGATGTTAGATGTCTCAAGCACAATTTAAAGTCTGGTGCTGTCCATTACCTATCAGCAACTTAGCAGCAGTCACAAAGAACATGAACAGTTGGATTCATCTAGGAATGTATTTTTTTTCACTGCTAACATTCTAAAGTATTTTAGAAATTATTTGTGATATAACTTCAAAGCAATGGTGATTTAAAATATAGCAGATTTCAAGAACCATTGCCATTAAATATAAGACAGTAGAAATAATTGAGGAGGAAGGATGAATAAGAGATTGTATTCAGAGAATGTTTACTGGCTGGCATTTTAGTGGTATCAATATCCATAGTATGGTGATGATATTAGGCAATTGAAATGGGATAGGAAAGAAAGTTATTGAATATTATTTCGAGGACCAGAGATACAAAATTCCTGGATGGGTATCCCACAGTAATTTTTAAGCTATCAATATATGTTACATGAAGTGTTGTATAAAGAAAGTTGAAAGTTAATAAGCTGAGTGCCAATGTCACCATTTCCAAAGAAAAGTGTCCAGAAGTTATTTTTAATTTATTTCTTTGAAAAATTTTATTGAGCATCTATTATGTGTTAAGTGCTCTTTCAGCTATTAGAACTAACAAAAAACAAAGAATAAACATATGTTCACAGGGTTAATATCCTAAGACGTTGATACAGACATAAATTTAAAAATTATACATTACTGAAGTAAAGAAACACATTTTTATGAGAGTATAAAATAAAACAATATGAGATGAACCAACAGTTCAAGGAGGTTTCTCAAAGGAATACTTAAACTGAGAACTGAAGGATGAGGAGTTAAATAAATAATAAAAAATAAAAAAAACAAGTTTGGAGTAGGGAGGGAGAGTCCTTAGTAAGAATGAAGTCATAGTAAAAGATATGTGTAAGAGGGACACCTGGGTGGATCAGTCAGTAAACATCTGTCTTTTACTGGGGTCATGGACTGAGGGTCCTGGGATCAAGTTCTGCGTTGGGCTACCTGCTCAATGGGGAGTCTGCTTCTCCTTCTCCCTCTGCACCTCCCTCTTACTCTATCTTAAATAAATAAAATTTAAAAAATATATATGTGTAAGAATGTTGTATGATATAATTCATGATAAAAATACCACTGTTATAGTTGGGACATAAAAAGTCAAAGAAAGGAGGAAAGGTGTATCAACCTTACAGACCTGAAGAAGCTGGTATTGTTTGATCATACAGGATAATAAAATCAGATGAAGGACTGGTCTTAATCATAATATAATTTGGCAGTTATTGAAGAGCTTGAAAGAAGAAAGTAACATGATAATAGCTTTTAATAAATTAAATAATTTCTGTAATAATGAATATTGGGGCATCCTTTTTTTTTTATTAATAACATGAGTTTCAATGTGAAAGAGGCATTTACAATGGAATTAGTATTGGGATATAAAGTAATCCAAGCACCTTTATGTTGCTGTCTGGATCCTAGATAATTTTGCAAAATGGCCCTGCCAACTCAAACTCCAACCAGCAATCTAAGAGAGAAAGAAAACAGAAGAATATTCCAATTTTTTAAACATCTTTCTGAAAGGCGCACATAACACACACACACACACACCATATATATATATATATACACATATACATACATATGTATGTATGTACACATATACATACATACATACATACATACACATATACATACACATATACATACATATATATGGTGTATGTATATGTATATGTATATTTGCAACCCACTGGCCAGAATTTAGTTACATAGCTGAAACTAGATTAAAAGGAGTGTATAGACAGATTTTTATCTTTTGCCCAGAAGACTGAGAAACAGGGAAGAATGGGTATTGGGGTCAACAACCTGTGTTTGACATAGGATAGGAAATGAACATCAGTCTGATGCTTCAGTCCTGAGAGTCATGAGAAATTCATGGACTATGGGAAAATAATCAGTCTTTATAGTTACAGGATATTAAGAAATCTCTTCTAATGTTGAATGTGTATTACATATATACTATACTACTAAACAAAACAGTTGCATCATATTGTTTTATAAGTGCAAATTTAATTTTACATATGGAAGACAAAATGAATGTAATCTTTTTTTAAAAAATATTTATTTATTTGACAGAGATCACAAGTAGGCAGATAGGCAGGCAGAGAGAGGAGGAGGAAGTAGGCTCCCTGCTGAGCAGAGAGCCTGATGTGGCCTCCATCGCAGGACCCTGAGATCATGACCTGAGCAGAAGGTGGAGGCTTTAACCCACTGAGCCACCCAGGTGCCCTGAATGTAATCTTTACATATCTGAAAGGGTAATGTCTTGCTCTTCATTTAGTGGGTGGTTTTATCAGGGGTTTGCAGGAGTCATGTGTAACTACAAGTATCTACAGTTATCTCTAGAATTTCATTTGAAAAATGAGGGATGTGCTCAGTAATAATCTATTGGTTTAATAAAGAATGAGCTAACCTTTGTGAACTAGATTCTCAATTTCTTGAGGTTATTAAATGACAGTTTTCTGTATTAGTAAGTATGACTTATAAATGTGGTTTAGAACTCTCAACTTTTTTATTAAGAGTTTAAAAAAGATTAAAAATTTTAAGAGATATATTCATAAACACTATAATTAAATATATAGAAAAAAAGCATGTTTTAATGACTCACAGAAAGACAAGAACAAAAACAGAGGGACGACAAACAGAAGAAACAAATAAAAAAATGGTAGAGGTTTACTGTCTCAATAGTTACATTAAATATAAGTGATATAAATAATACCAAGCAGAATAAAAGACTGATAGAGTGGATTAAAGAACATGACCCAAATTTGTGCTCTTCAAAGATTTATTTATTTATTTATTTGAGGGTGGGTGAAGAGTAAAACTACTAGAAAATATCTAAAATAAGAAAATTTGAATAATGTACTTATAAGTATGAATGGGTACAAAAGGAGGTCTAAAACTATGTGTGAGTGTGTGTGGGGGTGTGTATGTGAATATATGCCTGTGAATATATATATATATGAATATATATCATATGTGTATATGAAATTAAAACCCAACATATCAACACCTGTAGAAGGAAGATAATTAAAGCAGTGTCTTAGGGAAATTCATAGCACTAACTGCTTCATTAGAAATGAGGAAAAAACTTAAATCAATAATTTAAGTTCTCAATTATTTTGGAAAAGGTGAGCACAATAAGCCTAAATAAAACAAGGGAGAAATAATAAAGATCAGAGCAGGAATCAATTGAATGGAAAATAGGAAACAATAGAGAAAATGAAAAGAGTCTGGTTCTTCAAACAAAATCAATAAAATTCCTAAATCTCCAGAAGGACTGGCAAAAATAAAAAAACATTAGAAATAATATATAACAAAAATAATTTTTCTTGAAATATATTTTGTATATTCATACAGAATTCTGAAAAATGTACATAGCAGCTATAATCATTACAGCCCACAGTGGAAACAATCCAGGTATCTTTTAATGGGTAAGTGGTAAACTGGCACATCTATTATTATGGAATAACCACCCAGCAATGAAAAGGAGCAAACTACTATACATCCAATAACTTAGATTAATCTGAAAAATTAAAAAAGCCAATTATAAAATTTTATATATTAAGGACAGATTAGCTGTTGTCAGGAGTTACAACATGGTGATGATAGTGACTTAAGAAATGTGAGTGTGGTTATAAAAGGTTATAAAAGGAGGAATATAATATAATATAATATAATATAATATAATATAATATATAAATTATATAGTATAAATTATATGATAGAAATTATATAATAGAAATTATATAATATAATAACATAATATATAATATAAAAGGAGGAATATATTATATATATATAAAAGGATTTGTCCTTTTATATATATTATTTATATATGTTCTGCATATTCACCAATGACAGGAAATTCGGTGATAAGGAATTATCATGATTGGCTGAATCCTGAATTCAGTGCCATCATAGAGAAATCTATCTTTTTTTCTCTTCATTTACCAAATTTGGTGTGTATCAGATTAATTTACCTCATGGTAAAAAGAGGAATGTAGCATCAACATATATCACATTCAGAAACAAAAATGTCTAGAGGAAACAGAGCTTATATATTATATATTCTTTTAGATCTTTCTTTGAATTAGGGAAACTTTTCTTAGGAACATACCCATGTCTACCTCTGGCCCACCCATTATCAGCTGGCTTCTTGTAATTCCTCTTTGTCATTTTTCTTTTAAATAGGAGTTAAGCATCAGAATTGCTGAGATAATTTAAAACCAAACCCAAATTCCTGTCTCTACAAATTGTAAAGGCAGTGAGGTCAGATTCCTTAAGAAGTAGGATGTATTTCTCTATGTTCTAGGCTGCTATTGTTCACCAAGACTAATGAGTACAGTGTCATCACAATAATTGATACGCATGTTACCTGTGGGGGATAAATAGTTTCACAGACAATTTCAGCTGTGGAAATGCTTACCTGAACCATCTTATTTAGATAGAGAGAAATACCTGGTTGATCACCACAATTCCAAATGTTATATATTTCCTTTTTTCTTTTCCTAAAGCATGATACACTTCATTGGGTTGACTTCAGATTTTTCTATGTGTACTTTCTTACTGGGGATGTGTGAAGGAGACTTTTGCTTCTGCGCTGAAGAATGCAAGAAATAATGAAATTCTTGTGAAATGAACTATTCCAGTTATATTTAGGCCATAGCAAAATTCTATATCTAGATAACTTGCTCCCTTATTTGGTCACTTATCTTTTCAAGTCTCAATATTGAACGTTAAAGATTTTGTCATTTTCGAAATTCTTGAAGGCAAACACCTTTGTCTCTTTTCTATCCAGCCAATCCAAATTAGGCATTTTACTCTCAATTCAGAAAACTACTTCTAAAAGCTGCAATAATTGGGTTCAGATATTTGGAAGATCTATGGACTGACATATTTCTAGTCTATGACATTTCTTTTTTCTCTCTTGTTCCCATCTGTGACTTCAGATATTGCAAATTGCCTCTCAGAAGTCATTCCTTTGCTTATTCTATTAATAGAGGTTGAAAGTTCTATTGTCAGCTTCTAAGACTCCATTCCAGTGAGGACTGGTCATGTAACCTTGCTCTGTTAATGAGATGTAGGCAGAAATCCCAGGTGAAGCTTTCAGCCAAGCTGATGACAGGAACAGGCTTGATTGGTTCATGAAATTGTGCTCTTTGTATCTTTGTACCTTTGTTCTTCTCTATTCTTCATATATGTAGTATAGATTTGATGCCAGGAGAAACTATAGCCATACTGCAATCTTCAAAAAAATCTACACATTAAGAATAATGGAACTAGAAAACCAGGTCACTCAGAGTAGTAACAACTGCTTTGCATTGTTTGGAAACCATTTTAAATCATAAAAATAGATCTCTATGTTACTAACAATTATGGCCAGATTATCTGTCACTTATAGTTACCCTGACAACTAACTGAAGCAATCTGTAAATTAGAAAGTGTAAGTAGAGTTTTCCAATATGTCTGTTATATAGTTTTAGGGATACATCACTATTTTCTTAAAAGTTATATACTAGCTAGTGGAACTTCCCTGAAAGTAGTGAGGATGATGACAATAAAGCAGGTGGTGATGACCACAATAGATCATCACAATAGATAACAAGCTATTGAACATTTACCTTGTATAATACACTGTTCTAAATACTTAATAGGTAGTATAGCCTTTACTTGTTCAAACAATCATTAGATTTAAAACCACTCAATCTGACTCTACAGAAGATAAAATGAACCTTCAAGTTAAATTATTTGTTCAAGTGGTACCTGGGTGGTTCAGATAGTTAAATGTCTGCTTTCAGCTCAGATCATGTTTCCAGGGTTCTGGGACCGAGCCCCATGTTGGGATCCCTGCTCAATGGGAAGCCTGCTTCTTCCTCTGCTCTTCTCCACCCCCACTCATGCTCTCTTTCTCTCTCTATTTGTGTGTGTCTCTCTCTCAAATGAGTAAATAAACCTTAAAAAAATTATTTGCTCAACATATGAAGCAGGGACGTGCAGAGGCAGGATTCCATCTATCTGACTTCTGAACTGTATGCTATTGTTGCTAATCTTGACTGCTTTATGACTATTTGAAAGCACTGAAATTCTGGCATTTGTTTTCCAGCTTTTCTAAATTTTAACATTACTGGATATTTTTGTTTTATTGTTGTAGTTTTATATTTTCCTCCAAGTGTCATGCTACAGTGGCCCCTTAGAGTGTCTCTGAGTTGGGAAGTTTTGTAGGACAGTCTTCACGTAGACTCAGTTCTGTTGAAAATAGGGAGACACCATATAATTTGTATCTCTGATAACAATAACTTACTTTTCCAGATTAATAAATATGAATACAGGTAAATGAGGCACATTGGAAAGTGTAGATATTATTTATATTACTATGGCAGTCACTAGACACTTTTCAAATTTTTATTTAAATTCTAGTTAGTTAATATACAGTGCAATATTGGTTTCAGGAGTAGAATTCAATGATTCATCACTTACATACGACACCAGTGCTCATCACAGTGCACTGCTTAGTCCTCATAATCCCTCCAGCCCATCCCCCTCCATCAATCCTCAATTCGTTCTCTATAGTTAAGAGTTTCTTATAATTTGTTTCCCTCTCTCTTCTTCCCCGTCCCATATGTTCATGTTTTATTATTTTATTTATTTATTTATTTATTTATTTATTCATTCATTCATTCATTCATTTATTCATGTTTTTATTGTGCTATGTTAGTCACCATACAGTACATCATTAGTTTTTTGTTTGTTTGTTTGTTTGTTTGTTTTTGAGATTTTTTAAATTTATTTGACAGAGAGAAACACAGCTAGAGAGGGAACACAAGCAGGGGGAGTGAGAGAGGGAGAAGCAGGCTCCCCACCGAGCAGGGAGCCCGATGCGGGGCTCGATCCTGGGACTCCAGAATCATGACCTGAGCCAAAGGTAGTTGCCTAACCAACTGAGCCACCCAGGTGCCCCACATCATTAGTTTTTGATGTAGTGTTCCATGGTTTGCTGTTTGTGCATAACACCCAGTGCTCCATGCAGTCTGTGCCCTCCTTCATACCTAACACCAGGCTAACCCACCGCCCCAGCCCTGTCCCTTTTAAAACCTTTATTTGTTTCCTGGAGTACATAGTCTCTCATAGTTAGTCTCCTACTCTGATTTTTCCCCCTTCATTTTTCCCTTTTATTTATTAAATTCCACAATGAGTGAAATCATACAGTATTTCTTTCTCTGACTTATTTCACTTAGCATAACACAGTCTAGCTCCACCTGTATCATTGCAAATGGCAAGATTTCTTTTTTTTGATTGTTGGGTAATATTCCGTTGTTTATATATACCATATTTTCTTTACCCATTCATCAATCAGTGGACATTTGGGCTCTTTCTATAGTTTAGCTGTTATTGATAATGCTTCTCTAAACATTGGGGTACATGTACCCTTTCAGAATTGTATTTTTGTATTATTTGAGTAGATACTTTTAATTACTATTTTTTCTTTCTTAAATCATTTTGTTGGTAAAAAAAATCATAAAACTATAGAACCTCAAGTAGTTAATGAAACCAATAGTTTTAGAGCTTTTTTTTTTTTTTTTTACGATTTTATTTGAGAGAGTAGGTGAGAAAGAGAACATGAATGGGGCCAGGGTAGGGTGGAGGAGGAGTAGACGGAAAGGGATAAGCAGATTGCTAGTGAGCAGGGAACCTGATGTGGGGCTTGATCCCAGGACCCCAGGATCATGACCTGAGCTGAAAGAAGATGCTTAACTGACTAAACCACCCAGGCATCTCAGTTTTAGAATGTTTTTAATTTATATTACATTTAAACTGAAAAAAAAAAAGAATGCATAAGTTTCAAAGTATATTTTATTGTCAGAGTCTCACTGTTTATTAGCTTAGCTTTAATCAATTCACTTTAGACATAAATTATCTTTGTATGGCTTATCATTGGAAATTATAATGTTAATAATTATTTATGTGATTTATACATATCTCATATCATTTTTATTATTCCTTTCTGTCACCACACAAAGTGGTCAATATATAAAATTCACTTATGTATATTTTTTAATTTTTTATGCAAATTCAGGTTTTTTTTAATGTATGTGAAACATTTTTAATTCTTCTGTTTCTCCTAATGATTTTAGAAACCTATTAGGTAAACTCTAGTCACTTGAATCACAGAAAAAATGTGTTTTTTAAGATATTTTAACATATACTAGCTTGAATTCCAAATTACAAAGGAGTCAAAGATAAATCATTATCTGTTGTTAGTAGAAAACATTGTTATTATATAGATCTCATGACTCATTTCATACTTTAATGCAGTTATAGTAATCTATTGGTAGGTGGTGAGTGCTTCTTTTTTTTTTAGTTTTGTTGAGATATAATTGACATATAGCATTGTATTAAAGATTATAGCATAGTGATTTGATTAATGTGTATATTGCGAATTGATTGCTACAATAAGTTTAGTTAGCATCCATCACCTCACATACTTACACATTTTTCCTTGTGGTGAGAATTTAGAGAAAGAGAGAGTGCATTGTGAGAATAGTAGAGGGAGAGGGAGAGAGACACTCTTAAGCAGACTCCAAGGCCAGGATTAAGCCTGACTTGGGGCTCGATCTCACAGCCCCGAGATCACAACCATCGCTGAAATCAAGAATTGGGTTACCTAATGGACTGAACCACCCAGGCAAGAACTTTTAAGATCTATTCTCTTAGCAACTTTCAAATATGCAGTACAGTATTAGTAACTATAGTTGCCACATTGTATGTGATATCCCCAGGACTCACTTATCTTATAAGTAGCAGTTTATATCTTTTGACTTACCTTTACCCATTCCCTCCAAGCCCCACTGCCTTCATCTGGGAACCATCAATTATTTGTCATCTATTTCCATGAAGGTATTTTTTTTTTCCTAGAGAGTCCACATATAAGTGAGATCACATATAAGTGAGAAAATGCCCTTTCCCAATCTCACTTATTTCATGTGATGTAATGGCTTTCAAGTTTCATCCGTGTTATTATGATATATATATATATAGACATATCTTACATTTTCTTTATCCATTTATTCACTGATGGACAATTAGGTTGTTTCCATGTCTTGGTTACTTAAATAATCCTGTAAGGGGCTCCTGGGTGGCTCAGTCATTAAATGTCTCCCATCAGCTCAGGTCATGATCCTGGATCCTGGGATCAAGCCCTCATCAGGCCTCCTGCTCCATGGGAAGCCTACTTCTCCCTCTCCCACTCCCCTTGTGTTCCTTCTCTCACTTTGTCTACCTCTGTTAAATAAATAAATAACATATATTAAAAAAAAATAATACTACCAGGCACATAGGGCTGTATCTCTTTGACAGAGTGATTTTGTTTCCTTTGGATATATATACAGAAATGGAATTGTTGTGTCACATGGTAATCTTATTTTTAACTTTTTGAGGAAACTCCATAGTGATTTCCATAGTGGCTGTACCTGTTTACATTCCCAGCAACTGTGCATAAGGGTTCCATTTCATTTACATCCTTGCCAACACATTATTTCCCACATTTTTGATGTCAGCCATTCTAATAGGTGTGAGGTGACATCTCATTGAGGTATGATTTGTAATTCCCTGATGATTAGGTAATACTGAACATCTTTTTGGGTACTTGTTAGACATATATGAACCTTCTTTGGAAAACTATCTGTTCAGTTCTTCTGACCATTTTTAAATCAGATTGTCTTGTTGTTGTTATTGAGTTTTATGAGCTCTTTATATATTTGGGATATTAAGCACTGACCAGATACAAGATTAGCAAATATTTTTCTTCCATTCCATAGGTGACTATTTCCTTTTGTTGATGGTCTCCTTTGCTGTACAGAAGATTTTTAGTTCGATGTAGTTATAGTTGTTTGTTTTTGTTGTCTTTGCTTGTGGTGTCAACTCTAAAAATGAATTTCTTTTCTTTGACTAAGTTGTTTTCTGCTACTTGTTATACTCTCTTGATAGTAATAAGTTTCATAATACTTCCTAGATTTTGAATCCATTATTGCTATATTGAGAAATAATACAAAATCAATTATGGATGACAAAACAATCAAATAAAATAGCTAAATAAAATGTTTTGCTTCCATTACATACAGTAATTACTGTGATATGTATTCGAAAGTATAAAATAATATGTCAACAATAAATGTGCATGTATTTTTGAAAATTGTATATTTGTAAATACAAAAAGAAAAAAAAAACCTACAAACCTGCAAGATCAGATAAAGATTGTTATGCATGTGAAGGGTTCATTCTTTGAAAAACTGCATAGTTAAGATACCACAATATGATCTGTGCATTCTTCTCCTTTATGAGACTCTTTCATACATCACATTGGAATGAATTATAATATGACACCAGGCTAAGCAATAAGTTCTGTTTCTGTTACCACAACAGTAGTCTTTACTTGGCTTGGTTTTCATTCTGTGTTCCTATTAATCTTTCTTTCTTTATTCATTTTTAAAGAAACTGATAGAAGATGCATAATACAGCAAACATTACAATTTGAATAACTATGCTGAAGTAGAATTCTGCATGACAGTAGGGATTTCACATGAGAGCAATTGAAACACATGACTTTATTATGCTTACGGGTATGACTTAATTTTTATTTTATCACTGGGTGTCAGGTATTTAGCCTGATTCTGTTTCCAAGTCTATAATTTTGAAACTCTTTAAAATATGTTAACGAAGTTTTTCTTCAACACTGTGATAAAATTTTATTAATGTTAGAATTACCTCAAATTTTGAATGTCTTAGATAACTATTGTGCTTAATGACTTCATAAAAAGAGAATGTCTGAAATTATTTTTGTTTGGCCATAGTGAAATTTCATGAAAATACCTTTCATGTTGTTATAAAATCTGGTATGTATATTATATGTTTATGTACACATATATATCTATATTTCTATGTACCTAATTTTCTGTTATTGTTTTTATTACTATTAACTATATTAAACTTAAAGTGAAAATTAATTTAAAATATAGCTCTTTAAGGTTTATATATATATATATATATATATATTTTGACTATGTCTCATACGCCAAGGAAATGATACTATTGCTACTTCCTTTAATGTATGAAAAAAAATGACCAGAAAAAAAAATATTTGAAAGAAACATGAAAAAAGAGGTGGAAGTAGTTTTCATATTTCACAATGAAAAATGAAATATTTTTTCTTTAACTCCATATCATCAGGCAGGATTATTGTCTTGAGCTCTGATTTTGTGAAAGTTCACAAGTGTGAAAGTCATACTCTTTTACAATTTAATCTATCACAGTTTCCAGATAAGCTGAATATGAGAAGTAATTGAAAGTTAAATTTAAACAACTAATTTCTGGGTTTTTTTTCTAAATTTAAGCTAGAAATTTAGTGAATAAGGTTGATAGCTAGATACCATAGGAGTACTATGTAATGGAAGTTGGATGTACAAATAAAACAAAACATGTATGTGAAGATTAATGTCAGGAATGAGAAAACAAGGAAACATAATGAAGTAAGAGAGAAAATTTGGAAAAGACAAAATAAAGTTAGAACTGTGATACTCAGACAAACCCTGATATATCATCTTAACAGGAGCCTGAATTTAATGCTGCATAATTCTGAACTATTGAATTAAACTGAGATAGAATCTCTTAAACTACATCATTCATCTTCTCAATATAAGACAGTGAATTAATATCACTTTATACATTATTCTTTGCTCATCTCAGCTAGCAGTAAAATTCTTCAGCAGAATTGCTTCCATATACCTTTTACAAATATCACTACAACTCTTTTATATTCCTTTGTCTAGCTTTGGCAGTAATACTTATAAACTTCATTTCTGCCTTATTGGAATGACAATAGGTATAGAGTTTATTTTAATGTCAATTTTTGAAAAATATGCATTAAACATAATTTTTCTTATCCTCACAGTGAATTTCAAGACAAGAAACATTCTTGCTTGTTCTATGAATGAGAAAATTGAATAGGCAAAGTAGTTTTTTTCTTTCCATTTATTTAAGCTCTAAACAACTCATTACTTTAGTAGAAATATAATGTTTTTTCCATTATTAAATTAACCTTTCCTTCTATTAATGGAGTAACAGACAGTCAGCACATTCACAATTAATTAGGATGCTGCCAAACAGAGTGAAGAGTAAACTCATCCTTAGGGTAAGACCATAGCTTCCAGGATGTCTACCTACTTAAAAATGGATCAGAAGGAGGTTTACACAAAAGAGTGAGGCCATATTTTCTTACAGTTTCCTTTTCTTTTATTAAGGGATAAAAAGTCTCAATATCAGAATAACATCCTAATTTCCTGAAGGTGCTCAGTTCCATCAACGGGAGTCAAGAGGAGACTTACGACCTTCATGTAAGCTTTCTTCTCCCTCCCATCCTTGCTAGAAATACTTGTCTCCACTAGACCATTGACCATCATGGACCATGATGACCATAATCATCATGGATTAGAAAGTATCAATATAATTGAAATAAGAACCTATTTCCCCAGGCCCACATGTTTCCCTATACAGAGGTCAAGAGAGATCTTAAGTGCCCATTCTTCTTTCAGTCCTTTAACCTGGTCTCTCCATCACTATCTGCAACAAGTCCACCATCATTAGGACTTTTATTCTGTCCATGTCAATAATAATAAGGAGTTCTGGAACTGCAAGTCAATCTTATCTCCCTGACTCTAATTATGCTTTATAAATTTTGGGTGTTCTATCAGTCCCTTTTCCCTATTCCTCTCTCATACTCTTGAAAACTTTTCAGTGTTCTCTTATATACAAAGTTGCCCAGATCCTCAGTGTCTTCTTTGAACACTCTTCTCAACATTTTCTTCTATTGTGAATTTAACCTTTTGTTAAAGATAATGTTTTCCCTAAAGTCCATTTTGGTTTGTTTGTTTTCCAACTCAGAGAACACTAACTAAGATAAATGCTAAAAAATGATACATGGGCAAAAAATTTTCAAACAACCAGAAAAATAAAGCTAAAGAAAAAACCTGAGGGTGCCTGGGTGGTTCAGTGGGTTAAAGCCTCTGCCTTCAGCTCAGGTCATGATCTCGGTGTCCTGGGATCAAGGCCCACATAGGGCTCGCTCAGTGGGGAGCCTGCTTCTTCCTCTATCTCTGCCTACTTGTGATCTCTCTCTGTCAAATAAATAAATAAAATCTTTAAAAAAGAAAAAGGAAAAAAACCTGAAAGGAACCAGAAGTAGGGAAAATACCTATAGGCAGAAAAAATTCATAATTATATCCTACTTCTACTAAGACACAATGCAGGCAAGAAGAGAGTGAATTACATATTTAAATTTTTGAGAGAAAAACAATATCAACCTAGAATTTTGTATCCTGCAAAATTATACTTCACAAGTGAAGGAGAAATAAAGGTTTTCTCAGACAGACAAAATTGAGGGAATCAGTTGCCAATAGATATGTCTCACAAAAAATGTTAAAAGAGGTAATTTAGAGAGAAGGGACTATAGATTGGAAGCTCAGATCTACATAGAGAGCATTAAAGGAATAAGTAAAGGCAAAATTAAGACTTTTCTTATTGTTCATTGATTAACAGATAACAATTTGTTCAAAATAATATAATAATGAATTTGGTTATCTATGCTTATGTGTGTATTTTATTAATGCTTGTGTATGCCTGTATATAAATGAGATGAATGACAAGACAAGGAAAAACAGGGAAGAATTAGGATTATTGTGTTATTACAAGGTACTCTCACTATCTGTGAAATGATATACTATTATTTGAAAATGGATGTGGATTAGTTGTAAATGTATACTGCAAACTCCAGGGCAATTAGAAAAAGAAAGTTAAAACAAACAAACAATCCAACAACTGATATGCAAAAAAAAGAGGAAAATAGAATCATAAATCTTCAATCAAATCCATAAAACAGAGAAAAAGAGTAAAAAAATTCAATAAACTGGATGGTGAGTTTATGTGATCTAAGAATAAGAATATTGAGGATACTATATCAACATTTTTTAGAGTGAGAGCGGCTGTCATTTAAGAAAAGAAGCAATTTGTTCAGTACTTGGTGTACTGAACACCAAGTATATACTGTGGGAACCCAGACTTTAGAGAAATTTGTTGAACTTCTCTGTACAACATGAAGGATAAATTTGTACCATTATTAAGAAAGGATAAAAATCTGAGAACCATGTGAAGGTGGGATGGGGAGCTCCAAAAATGAAAGAATAGAAAACCAATAGCAGCATGGATGAGAAAGTTTCTTGAGGAAAGAATATTTTTGCTGTGTGATACCTAAAATATATACACTTTTCTTTGACCTTATAAGATTTTAGTAAAGTACATATTGCTTACTGGTGCTTCTTATTTTAGGAAAATTTTTAAGATGGAGTGAACTCAGAGAGATGAAGAGCTTGTATTTACATCTTTAGGGGTGTATGATAATGTCAAATGAAAAGCTGGAGGAAAAAGATTTGAGTTGACATCAGGATTAACTGAGATGCTATTGTTTTATAAATTATTTTTAATTGAGCTTTATTTTTGAAAATAAAAATTTTAATTTAACAAATGCTTTATAAATAACATTAACTAATTCTATAGGGTATTTCTCCCCTTAAAAATTCCTTTTCTAATATATTATAGACCTAATGCTTTATGGAACATGCTTTGGGGAAGGAGGGCTTCACTACCAAAAATGTACACCAACATAAAGAATGATATTTAAATGCAAATGAAATCTATAACTATTTAGGGAAAATACAATCTACTAACCAAGTAGACCTAGCTAGAACAAAGGGAAGGTTTTATTTGCAATGTTTTAATTCCTTAAAATAAATACCAACTAAAATCTTTTTGTCCTTTCCTTTATTTGGTCAATATTATTAGAATAAGTTGGGTTTATGCAATAATAAGTAAACCGTGAAGATCTTAGTGTTTAAGGCCAGAAAAATTGTGTCTGTATGTGTTTCACAGTTTGGTGATTTGGAAAAAAAAAAAAAGTAATGATACAAATAAGTACAGAGAAAGGTGAATGGGAGGTGAATGACTCCTCTTTAAGGCATGAAACTCTTTAAAATTTAGGCTGCTTGCATGTTCTAATTCCATCATCTCTTAACTGTTCAGATGAGGAAATTTGGAAAACACATATTTATATACAATTATGCTATATATTTGCCTTGTGTCAAAAGTAGCAAACAGATTGGCTAATGTCCACTGGCAAGAATAATTCTATGACTCTATCTAAACATATGAGAACAAGGAAATGTACACAGATTTTTGGTAAGACTAACACTCTTCTGCCAAAATATTATTTTTTATAAGCTTAGGGAAAGAATTTTAGGTGGTTATGAAATAAATTAATCATCCCATCACAATTTGAACATTGAAGAATACTGCCTTTTACCATATTTTTGCATTAAATTTTATTGATCAGATTTTCACATTTATGAATAATTCATTATAAGAGACAAATGAATTACAAAGGGAGAGTTTTGAGTGAAGGAAACTGTCAGCCAGCTGACATGCAAAAGTGGAAAATGGGGCATATTGAAATTATATAAATAATAGGAAAAATCTTATTTCTGGGAATATTGCTAATACACGTAGAATCATTTCATACAATATAATAAGATTCATACAATATAATAATATTTGAACAATATAATATTCATACAATATAATATTTATAAATATAATAAGAAAGTCTGAAAGTAATTTGAGGTTAATTGCCACATCTTATTTATAATATTGAAATTTAAATCAGTATTTTTTTGAGCCTTTACTTTATTCAAAGTCCCATACTAGACACTGGGATTAAAAATATCAAACTGCTGACATATTCTCTAAGTGTAGAAACCTACATTCATTTTTTTTTTACTTTAAATTTATTTTATTTTTTCAGTCTTCCAAGATGCCCATGCCCCACACCCAGTGCTTCATGCAATAGGTGCCCTCAGTACCCACCACCAGGCTCTCCCATCCCCCCACTCCCTCCCACCAAGTCCCTCAGTTTGTTTCTGTGTCCAAAGTCTCTCTTGTTTTGTTTCTCTCCCTGAATTACCCTACTTCCCATTTCCTTTCCTTCTACTGTCCTTTATATTACCCCTTATGCACCACAAGTAAGTGAGACCATGTGATACTGAACTTTCTCTGTTTGGCTTATTTCACTCAGCATAATCTCTTCCAATCCAATCCATGTTGCTACAAAAGTTGGATATTCATCCTTTCTGATGGAGGCATAGTATTCCATTGTATATATGTACCACATCTTCTTTATCCATTCATCTGTTGAAGGGCACCTTGGCTCTTTCCAGAGTTTCGCAATTGTGGCCATTGCTGCTATGAGCATTGGGGTACATATGGCCCTTATTTTAACTACATCTGTATCTTTGGGGGGTAAATGCCCAGTAGTGCAATTGCAGGGTCATAGGGTAGCTCTATTTTTAATTTTTTAAGAAATCTCCACACTGTTTTCCAAAGCAGCTGCACCAACTTGCATTCCCACCAACAGTGTAAAAGGGTTCCCCTTTCTCTGCAGCCTTTCCAACACTTGTTGTTTCCTGACTTGTTAATTTTGGCCATTCTGACTGGTGTAAGGAGGTATCTCAGTGTGGTTTTGATTTGAATTTCCCTGATAGCTAGTGATGATGAACATTTTTTCATGTGTCTGTTAGCCATTTATTTATCTTCTATGGAGAAGTGCGTCTTCACATCTCTTGCCCATTTTTTGATGTGTTCATCTTTTTGGATGTTGAGTTTGAGTAGTTCTTTATAGATCTTGGATTTCAGCCCTTTGTCTGTAGTGTCATTTGCAAATATCCTCTCCCATTCTGTGGGTTGCCTCTTTCTTTTGTTGACTGTTTCCTTTGCTGTACAGAAGCTTAGAAATCTACATTTTACTGAGGGAGACAAACTATGGCCTCTTCAAAAAAAATCAGATAAAAGATTGTCATATTAAATGTGTCACTTTCAATGGGAAAATAAGAAATGGAGATTATTTCTGAACCAAGGAATTGAGAATTTTCCTAACAAGAAGTTCTTATTGAGTAATGGTCAGATCATGATTAAGCAAACATGTGTATGAAGAGGTTATCGGTAACAATATCAATGGACAAATACACAAGAAGAGAACTTTTCAGATGTTCTCAGAGAATACATGTTTTATTTAACTGCAGCATATGATAGAATAGAATAATATTAGCAATATTTATTATTAGTGGTCAATTATTTAATACTTGCTCTATGACAGATATGATAACATTTCACATATATTAAAACAATTCTTACACAACTGTATAATATAGGTTATATTTTTCTTCTCATTTATGGAGGACAAATTGTGAGGTGAAATAACTTTACAAGTTTATATGTCTAGTGAGTTAGATATCTGAAGTTCAAAGACACTCTGGCTGGTGAGTCAAAAAAATGTGAGAGTGAATTTAGTATTAGAATGCTTTGATTATTGGGCAAGATACTTTTTTAAAAAATTTCATTTGGCACATGTTGATCTATATTTGGGTCAGATGATTATATCTGTTTTCTATTATAACAAAACCCTAAGAGCAGTCTATAGGGTACATTGGAATAGGAAAGAACAAAAGGTTAGTAACAGCTTCTAGGTCTGAATTATTGCTAAGGTGATTTAGGAAAGTGCTAGTGAAGTTAAATAGAGAAGTGAAAAACACAATTTTGTGAAATAGACTCAAAAACAGCTTGTGGGGGGAGTATACTGTGAACTAGAGGAGAGAAATAAAATAATCTTCAAATATAAAACATGGGTCAGAATGGAAATTTTACTGATTTTATAGCCCCAATTAAGAAGTGAGAATTAAGAGTGCCTGAGTGGCATAGTTGATTAAGCATCCAGCTCTTGGTCTCATGATCTCATGATCTCAGGGTCATGGGATTGAGCCCCAGGTTGGGCTTCTTGCTCACTGGGGAGTCTGCTTGAGATTCTCTCTCTCCCTTTCCCTCTGTCCCTTCTGCTCATGCATGCTCTCTCTCAAATAAATTAATCTTAAAAAAAAAAGTTAGAATTAACATATAGGCATTTAATACATATTTAAGAAAGGAAGAAAGTTTAAAAGGATCAGAGAAAGAGCAGAATAAAGGTATATGTCAGGAACAAAAGAAAGAGCTGGGAGTTTATTTGAGTAAAATATTTTAAATGAGACGGTGTAACACTTTGAAAATCTAGCAGAATAACCAAATATAAATGCTTAGGATTTGAAATCACAGTAAAATACATTTTAAAATTCATTCAGACCTACTTCAGTTTCCTGGACTGTGGTAAGCAAGATTCTTTGGATCAATTCTCTTGCTAAAAACAACTAAAAATACTGGATAAATTATATTCAAAGTATTTTATTAAAGATCTGCTAAGGGATTATCAGGCCATATGTAGAAGAAAGTAAAGAGTGGAGCAACATACCACATTAAAAGCCTAAAGTCATTCATTAATGGTACAAATTTGAACTCACTTGGAAATCTTTTAGTTTGAAGCATACAAAAATTATCAAGACACCAAGGGTGAGAAGAAGCGTACTAGAATACCTGCCCAAAGGCCATACCCTCAGGGTGTAGTCTATGACTCATGATCCCAGCCTAAGAAGTTGTCTGGGAGGTTTTAGGAATTTTGTTTGTTTGTGTCATTTTTTATAAATATTTTATTTATTTATTTGACAGAGAGAAAGGCCACAGGTAGGCAGAGAGGCAGGCAGAGAGAGAGGAGGAAGCAGGCTCCCTGCTGAGCAGAGAGCCCCATGTGGGCCTCAATCCCTGGACTCCGAGATCATGACCTGAGCTGAGGCAGAGGCTTTAACCCACTGAGCCACCCAGGTGCCCCTGTTTTTGTCATTTTTTAACTTCAGTCATGGACTCAAATACTGGGCTATGCACTAAATTATTCAATCTCTAATTGAAGACCTGAGATGGGAGAGTCTATGATATCCATGAAGAATGGAAAGCAGGCCAAGATACAAGATACATAAATCAAAAGTAAAATGCCTTACATTTGTACAATGGTTAAATAGTTTTTAAAGTATGTTTATTAGATGTCCATTTCATCTTTAGGATATTTTTATAGGAAAGTTTATTTTATACAAATTGATAACTAGGTATAGTTCAGTTCAGTCATATGCCCGAGGTCAGAGAACTAAACAGGCTTTGAGCTGGAGGACAGAGCAGTATCCAAGTTCCTCAAACCTTCAGTTACACTTAATCCTACAATATAATCCTGGAAGAAGAGAAATCCTCATTTTATTAATAATAATTATCATGTTTATAACTGGTAAATCTCTCTCTCTCCATATATGTATATAAATGCACACACTATATATGCATATAGTATAAACTTACTATATACTTGTATATATTATATTTAATATATGATTATAGATAACATAAACTATATTATATATAATGTACTTATCATTATATGTATAAAAAGTTCCATATATATATTTATGTAGTTTATTATGGAATATATAATATGTCAATGAACCAAGGACAGAAATTTTGTGGGGATAGACATATTATAAAATGAGGGCAAGGAATCTTAATGGTTGCTGTAAATAACTATTGTAGATTACCAATTAAATTCAAGCAACACAAGATAAGGGTGTAGCAAGTAAGCAAATTGTTTGCTAAGATAAAATACCCAGTGTATTGGATTGAAACCTAAAGCAGTTCAGACAAGATGCATTATTCTTTCCACTTGTTCAGCTCTGACTTTACAGTATCAGTGGCTCTTCTTGAGTGTGGGAGTGTGAAAGTCCCGTTGGTGGAAACTGAAGCAGTAATCAAGGTTCTGCTTACCATACCATCTGTCTTGCAGAACATAAAGGAAACATGAAGGTACAACTGAAGATGGTGTTTGCAGAATTTGTTAGAGCGAGCTATTTCACTTACCTTAAACTTTACAAAGGCAACAAGGATGAAAGCAAAATGACTAGAAAAGTTGAATTTGGGAGTAATATGTCTTAAAAGATGGAAGAGCTGTGACTGAGATTGGTGGTGTTTCAGAATTTTATTTAAAATCCTGCCTTACTTATTTTTTTTTTTTTGAGTAAGAAGTTCCATCTTTAATAGTTTATCTCACTATTTCCACCCCATTACTAGATGTATGATAATCCCTTTGGTCTGAATAATGTCCATAATCCAAACAATTTCTATACGATTTAAGAAATGTATATAATAAAGTTATCTGTTCATTAAAAAAATAGCAGTTGAAGGCAAGTGTATTAAGGAAATTACTTTAGCTACATTAATTTAAATGTGCTTATATCACATGGAAAAATGTTACTAGATTTTTATACTTTTCTTACATTTTTTGAAAACATAAAGCTCTTAGCTTTATCAGTCTTATTCACATACAAAAACAGCATTAACCTTTGCAATAGCATCTTTAAATATGAAGGACAATGATGCATTTTACATGAAAACTTGTCACGGTGTAACATTTTATTTTTTATATATTTTTAAAATATTTTATTTATTTATTTGACAGAGAGAAACACAGCTAGAGAGGGAACACAAGTAGGGGGAGTGAGAGAGGGAGAAGCAGGCTTCACGCCGAGCAGGGAGCCCAATACCAGCTGGTCCCTGAAGGCAGTTGTCTAGAGCCATGCAGGCACCCCACAGTATAACATTCTAAAATGCAGAATGGAAACCATCATGATAAGATGAATTACTTTCTCAAGTAGCCCAATGAATGGAATTGAAAAGTTATTAAGAATGATATTAGTAAAATAGTGTTTTGGGGATTTTATTATACAATTTTAATTTTAAGAGTGGTTAATTTTTTTTTTCATACATAAGACATCCAACCATGAAAATAAGTGCAGACACTATATGCAGAAACTAATTTGGGTGTGGCAAATGGAAATAGTCAGCAGGATTAATAAGAGTCATCCAGATGAAAATTTCAATGTACGTTGCTTATTCTTTTTATGATTAGGTTCCATAACATTCACTGTAAGTGCTGAAAAGCAGAACATATTTGATATAGGTGTGTGCTATTATTAGTCATCCACAAACACTACTAGTGTCAAATTAACACACCACATCATGAAATGTAATTATTTCAGACATTGAATCACCTTTTTCATTACACTTTCATTGTGACCTTCACTCCAGTAAATCAAACCTGTCTATTCTCTCTCTTTCTCTCTCCTCTATTCCTTCAAATTACAATTTCCTTATTTTGTGTATTTTTCACATTCTTGTCCCCCAGATCTTGTCCCCTTTAGTCAAATGCCAACTGTAATTTTTTGTTTGCTTTTTTGTCTTCTGTAGAATATCCAAAGGAGGTCTGTAAAATTGGCCAGTTCTTTTTCTCCAGCTAAATGCCTAGTGTGAGCATGTTAGAAGAAGGAGAGAGAAAGGAGATGAATGAGGAAAATATAAAGGAAACTTTAGTAGAATCTTCCATGAGGAAGGTGAACTGTGGGCATCTGGAGACGGAAGAAAGGAGCAAGTTAACATGAATTAAAAAAAAAAAAAATGTCTGGAGGGAAGGAAGTAGAATGAAAGAAGAGAATTTCAAATTGGTCCAAAAAAGAGAAATGAGAAAACTAAAGTGTAGGAGGAAATGTGAAAAAAAAAATGAAAATCAGCAAGATCATTCTTCAATCAGTGAAATAAGGAATAAAGAGTAAATCAAGTTCAGAGTAAGCACTCTAGCTGTGGTGATTGGCAAATGGCAAAGTCAGGGTTCAGGGCTGAAAGAAAAGCCAGACAAGCACAGAAGGATTAGCATCTAAAAAGAAGTCCAAAGGGAAAGTAGAAGCAAAATCTGAAAAAGTAGGAAGTTTATAGATGGATAGTGCAAGAAAAAAAAAGTAGATAGAAAGGAGGAAGAGAAAATATAAACAAAACTCAATTAGATGGACATTGATTGGGGCCAACAAATGGTATTTTAAGATTAATAAATATGAAAACATTAGGTACAAAAGACTTAGAAAAAGGATTCAGCCACAATTAATATACATAATATTAAAAACCAGTTATCCGATTATATTTTTAGGTGTAACAGTACACTGCCTTCATGAAAGTGCAGAACTCTGGATAGCTAAAAAAGAATGATGGAAAGTTTTACAGACATCAATTCCCTGGGGGCAGGGGCAAGGGACCAAAACAGGTTACTGGTTGACAATTGAGGTCATTTTCTATCTGCCACTAAGAAAAAGTAAGTAATCTTTGAATGATGTTATATACACATAATAGAGAAAAATAATCAAGGCAGTTTCTCTCTGTCAAATAAACAAATAAAATCTTTAAAAAAATATACCATTTTCTAAAGATATTGACATTCATAAAATGAATGTTCTATTGCAAATATTAATCCAAATATATTTAAACTTGTCTATTTGATAAATATTAAGTATGGAACTCACCACAATAGTAAAGAACTTATTTAGTAAAGAACACATTTTCTCTCTCTCTTTTTTTAAGATTTTATTTATCTATTTGACACAGAGAGACATCACAAGCAGGCAGAGAGACAGAGGAGGAAACAGGCTTCCTGCCGAGCAGAGAGTCTGATACGGGCCTGGATTCCAGGACCCTGAGATCATGACCAGAGCTGAAGGCAGAGGCTTTAACCCACTAAGCCACCCAGGCACCCAAGAACACATTTTCTAAAAATTGTTACGGCATTCTAATCTTTTTAGGAAGGTAATCGTTAATGTAGTACATTTAGCCTTTGCACAGACATTTCTTTTCATAATCTTTAGTTATGTATATAGATGCAGTCAAAAAATTGATGTATAATAATTGACTTAAGACAACATAAAAATAGAAAAGTATACTTATTTATTCAGTAAATATATAATAGGACCATTTTTATTTCAAGACTACATTGTTCTATTGTTTTATATATCCACTATTTGTTAACATACCATTGTCTTGAATATTGTAGTTTTATAATACTGAGATTAGGTCGTTTGGATTCATAGATTTTGTTCTTCTTTTCAGAATTGTTTTGTAATTTTAGCTACTTGGTTCTTCCCTATTTATTTCTTCCTTTCTTGAATTAATTGAATGTTTTTATTAATTTTAATTTTTTGCCATGACTGTGCCACCCTATCCCTTCCCCCCATCCCCCAGCAACTCTCAGTTTGTTTTCTGAGATTAAGAGTCTCTTATGGTAGGGGTACTGGGTGGCTCAGTGGTTAAGCAACTGCCTTTGGCTCGGGTCATGATCCTGTAGACCTGGGATCCAGCCCCACATTGGGCTCCCTGCTCAGCTGGAAGCCTGCTTCTCCCTCTCTCACTCCCCTGCTTGTGTTCCCTCTCTGGTTGTGTTTCTCTCTGTCAAATAAATAAAATCTTTAAAAAAAAAAAAAAAGAGTCTCTTATGGTTTGTCTCCTACCCAGGTCCCATCTTTTTTCATTTTTTTCCCTCCCTGCCCCTCATGAACCGCACCCTGCCTCTCAAATTCCTCATATCAGAGAGAATATACAATAATTGTCTTTCTCTGATTGACTTATTTTGCTCAGCATAAATAACTCCATTTTGTTTCCTCTATTGACTTATTATTTATATCATTTTACTTTTTAAAATGGTTGCCTTAGATTTTACATAATCAGCATTAGTTAATCAAAGTCTACTCTTAAGGAATATTATACTACTTTCACATGTTGTTTAAGGATTTTATATATGATAGTCCTAAACGCTCTCTGTGATCTTTATTATTCTCATACATTTTATTTTTACAAGTGGCATTGAAACACAGTATATTATATTGAAATATTTAGACATATTTTCTTTTATAGCAACATATACAATTAAAATGAATTCTATTTTGTCTTATTTTATTTTATTTATGGATCTCTTTTATTTTTTGTATAGATTCATGTTTCTGCCTGGGCCTTTTTTTTTTTTTTTAAGATTTTATTTATTTGACAGAGACAAACACAGCCAGAGAGGGAACACAAGAAGGAGGAGTGAGAGAGGGAGAAGCAGGCTTCCTGCTGAGCAGGGAGCCCGCTGTGGGACTTGATCCTGGGTCTCTGGGATCATGACCTGAGCCGAAGGCAGTCGCTTAACCAACTGAACCACCCAGGTGCCCCACTGGGCCATATTTCTTGTCCAGTGTTATAACATTTCTTATAATATGGGGTCTGACTGCAATTACTTATATCACTAATTTTATCCAGACAGATCTTTATTTCTTCATTCTTCTTAAATTAAGAAACTTTATTTTTAGAACAGTTTAGGGTCACAGCAAAATTAGGCAAAAATATATAGTTTTCGAACCCTCACCCAACTTCTCTGATATCAACATCTCACAACAGAGTGGTATATTTGTTACCATCTACACTGACACATTGTTAACAACCTAAATCTAAGGTTTACATCAGGGTTAACCCTTGGTGTTGTGCATTTTCTGACTTTGGATAAATGTATAATGACATATATCTGTCATTGCAGTATCATATAAAATAATTTTATTGCCCTAAAAATCTTCTGTACTCTGTCTATTCATTCCTCTTAATCCTTGACCACCATTAGGTGTCTTTTTGTTTTTGTTTTTATTACTGTCCCTAGAGTTTGCTTTTTCAAAAATTCATATAATTGGAATCATACAATACATAGTCTTTTCAGATTGGCTTTTTTTTTCACTTAGTAATATGCATTTGAGTTTCTTCCATGTCTTCCATGACTTGATATCTCTTTTGAGTACTCAATAATATTCATTTCTGTGGATATACCACTGCTAATTTACCTACTCACATACTGAAGGACATCTTGCTTGCTTCCAAATTTTGGTAATTATAAATAAAGCTGCTGTACATATTCATGTGTGGATTTTCTTTTGGGTGAATGCCAGAGGGCACATTGCTGGATAATATGGTAAGGTCATGGTTAGTTTTATAAGAAACCACCAAGTTTCTTTGTCTTTGCCATTTTTCATTCTAATCAGCAATGAATGAGAGTTCCTATCACTGCACATATTTGCCAGCATTTGGCATTATCAATGTTCTTGTATTTTAGCCATTCTGATGGGTATGTAGTGTTATCTTGTTTTTTAAACTTGTAATTCCCCTATGACATATGATGTGGGACATCTTTTCATATGCTTACTTGCTGTGTGTGTTTGTGTGTGTGTGTGTGTGTGTGTGTGTGTGTGTGTGTGTTCGTTCTTTGGTGAGGTATCAGGATGATTATTCCCATTTTAAACTGTGTTTTTTGTGTTCCTACTTTTGAGTTCTAAGTGTTTTTTTTGTATATTTTGGATAACAGTCCTTTGTCAAATGCCTTTTAAACATTTTCTCCCACTCTGTGGCTTGCCTTCTGATTATTTTTGGCATTGTCTTTTGAAGAGCAAAATTTTCCATTTTAATGAAGTTCAGCTTCTCAGTTCTTTCATAAATTATGCCTTTGGTGCATCTAAAAACTCATTGCTATAACAATTGTCATCTAGATTTTTCCTTATGTTATCTTCTAGGAGTTTTATAGTTTTATGTTTTACATTTATATTTGTGATCCATTTTTATTCAGTTTTTGTGAAGGATGTAAGGTCCAGATCCAGACATTTTTTTGCATGTAGATGTCCAGTTGTTTCAGCATCATTTGTGAAAAAGTCTACCTTTTCTCTACTCTGTTGCCTTTGCTCTGCGGTCATAGATCAGTAGATCAGTTGACTCTATTTATGTGGATTGATCTCTGGGCTCTCTATTCTGTTCCATTGATCTGTACATCTATTCTTTCACCAATATCACACTGGCTTCATTACTATAGCTTTTTATTATTAAGTCATGAAATTCAGTATTTCAGTCTTCTTCTTGTTCTTTCCCTTATTATTGAGTAAACTATTTTAAGTCTTTTACTTTTATATGTAAACTTTAGAAACAGCTTGTTGATACCCACAAAATAACTTGCTGGGATTTTTATTGAGATTGCATTGAATTGTGAACCAGAAAATATGGAGTTCGTTGAGAGTGTTGGTAAGTTTTTCAAAAGAAATGATAACTAACTTGAGATTTAAAAGAAGAGCAAGGGCTAGATAGGTAAACAAAGAGGGACAGAATGTTTGTTTCAGGTGAGCACGTCCTGTGTGCCAGGTGTTTTTGCATTATTAAGGCAGATAAAAAGCAGTCCCATTTGACACGCTTCGTGACATTTCCAAGACATTGGCCAGGCGAATTGGGATGTCCTGAGTTGGGGTCCTGCTCTTAGATGTTTTAAAGCCTTTTTATAAATGTCTGGGTACCCCCAATGCTCTACTATACCCAAGTATACTGAGAGCTTTGGGTAGGAATGGGGTTGATAGGCTTCACGGTTTGTAAAAGCAGGAGTGCTGATAAAACAAACCAAGGTTTGAAAGCTCCGAGTCCTGCACCTGCTCGTGGTCATCACTAACCAGCTTTACTTGGAGTACACATCAGACGGAACGTCAGTCTGGCAGGAAACTCCATTAATTGGGAACATGAAGCATTGCTCTGTATACTTGCAGATAGGTCATTTTCTTTGTGGCATAAATAAATGTACTTGTGAGGTGCACCACTGCCAAAAAAAGAAAACAATAATTCTGACTTTCAGTAAATTTATACTGTACCTTAGGAAAGAAGATTTGAGAACGTAAGATTAAAAATTAAGCTGCAGAGCCTAGGACCATGAAATAACAACAATAATACCTCTAAGACAATATCTTGTGTTAAGAAATTGTGATTGGGAATAGGTGAACTTCTCAGTAGGTCTCCAGCAGCCTAAAATGAGGCTCATATCAAAAACACTGTAATAGTGATGTTTACAAGAATGAAAATCTACATTTTTTTTTAAAGAAAAAGTCTACATTTTTGGTAAGATTTCTTTGCATAGAGAATGACTAGCTTGACACCTTAATTTATTTAGCTGCACTTAAGGTGCATAGTAAATAATTTCAACTACTGTAGATAATTAGTAGTAAAACTAGGGGAGAGATGAATAGATATAAAAACCTGGATAGGAGCAGGAGTGCAAGTTGTGTGAGGTGAAAATGTCATGCTTTTAAAATGTACTATTTAAGTAAAAACTTGCAGAGAAAGAATTAATCTTAAGATCCCTCCTTTTCATCTGAAAGATATGGGAAAGTTCAGAATTATTACCAAGGAAATGGATAAGAACATAGAAAGTGGGGGGGACAGAGAGAGAGAGAAAGAAAGAGAAAGAGGGGAGATGAATGTTAGCTTTAATAGAAGACTGAGGAAGACACTATAATAGAGACACTATAAATAGAAAACACATGTTGGAATATTCTGAAGGAAAATACTTTGAAAGCATGAGAAATGTATGTTAGACTGAGCTGAAGGAGGAGAGAAGCATATTGTGCTTCAACTTTGATAAGTATATAGGGAAAGAATGAAACTTTGAGTGAAAGAAAAAAAATTACAAAACAGAAAGAGATAGCATGAAAGCACTTAGAGTTATTTTTGTTTTTGCTAACAATTGCTGACTTGGTATATATTTATATGTAAAATGTTGATTAAAACTAATTATTCTATCCAACATGTGGAAAAAATTATTTTCAAAGTTAAAAAAGCTTTTATTGTTTTGAAACTAGTTTAGCAAAAAAGAAAAACTACTTTATAAAGAAGATACAAAGCCTTTTCAATAAAAATGTTGTAAGGATAAATGAGATGTCATTGCAACAATTTTTTAATAAAAATCTGTGAGGATAAATGAGATAATATACTGAAAGTACTATGAGCATGTTACACAAAACAAAACAAAATAATAAAAAAACATTATATAAATTCATTGTATTCTTATTATGATAGGATTTTCCTTACCTGTTAATCCTTAGTGTACACATTGAAAAATAAAAGGAAACATTTGTAGAAGATGGGTGCAAAGATTTTCATACAACTATTTAAGTAAGTTTTTTATTTAATATTTAATTATTTAATTTATATACGTTAAATTATATATTTGTTTTTATTTACAAGTAATATTGAGTTGAGACAAGTAAACCTACCATTGGAAAAAGTGAGTATTGTGTATTAGAGTGTTATAATAAGTTTGTTCAAGTATAAATTCATTAGTCTACCATTTATCAATAATCAAAACACTCCATTGCCAATTTTAAGGACGACATCCTATGTTTAGCAGAAGTGAAACATGTTTTATGGACTTAATGCTGAAGTATGTTACAAAGTACATCCTATAAATTTACAGTGACAGGCCTATAAGCTCTTATTAAGTATACATATTTATCCAGTGTGAAAGCATATTATCATATAAAGATCAAGTTAGAATAGATAGAGATGAATTTAATTAGGTCATTTACACCTTTTAAGAATATAGACATAATATGAAGTTTGGCCAATAAATTTCATTGTAAATGCTATCTAAATTTGAGACAAAACATGATCCTTGTTCAAAAACGATACACACAAGAAAGTATCAACACTATTAGAAAAGTATAAAAGTATTATGGATGAGCAATGTCAGTCTGGGTTGCTATTATTAATCATATTTAAATCAAAGCCGCTTAATTCCACTTTTATTTTTTAAATGTAGAATTACAGCAACAGTGACATTTTCATCAGTAATGAAGATGACCTTTATTCTTACAAATGTGACACATTTTGGGTTAAAAAAGCAACACCATCTTTTCAAATGTTGCCTCATTTTTATTGTTTTCATTGGAAGTAAATTAGATCCTCTTTGGACTGGGACACTATTGTAATAAGTTGACAAATAACACCTTTGTGACCTAACAGTTTTGTTGTTGTAGCTTTTAACAGAGATGGGGGAGGGGTGGTGGGAGAGGGAGAGAAAATCTTAAGCAGGTTCCTTGCCTCGTGTAGAGCCTCAGGCAGGGCTCAATCTCACAACCCTGAGATCATGAGTAGAGGCAAAAGCAAAAGTCAGACTCTTAACCAACCTAGCCACCCAGGCACACCAAGTGATCTGACAGTCTTTTTTTTTTTTTTTTTTTAAAGATTTTATTTAGTTATTTGACAGAAAGAAAAAGAGCAAGAGAGGGAACACAAGCAGGGGGAGTGAGAGCAGGAGAAGCAGGCTTCCTGCCCAGCAGGGAACCTGATGCCCGTGGATCCCAGGACTCCCTGGCCAGGACCTGAGCAGAAGGCAGACGCTTAACAACTGAGCCACCCAGGCGCCCCCAATCTGACAATCTTAAGTAAATAAAGCTTTTAATATTGCCTTGAACCTAAATTGATGTAGTATTTTATTCTGAGGTCTAATGGTCACTAACAATTATCCTGTGATAGGTAGTAAAACGTAGCAGTGAAATGTCAGTGAAATGTATCTGAGACAATCCCAGCTTTCATTCCCTCTTTTTGCCCAAGATAACATCTAATATCCCAGATGTCTATAAGTATCTGAGATGTGACCATAAAAGAAACCTCCTATGACATGTCTCTAGGAAGTGCAGCACAGCAGGGCTGTTGGCTTTGAAAGTTGACTGGAAGGATTTGAAGGCTAGACACACAGTCCTTGGGGAAGTTGCTTAACCTCTCTGTGTTTTGGGTTCCTGATTATAAATGTGGATAATCTTAGGGTTGGTGTGAGCAACTGTAAATAGGTTTAGGGGCTCCAGGTTCTTCTGCACTCCTAGAACCAGCTTTGTTTTATTTACCTTGTTAGAGGTACCAGCTGCTAAGAGAAGTCTTCAGAAGCAGATTACTTAAAGACCCTTGCCAGGGTTCCTGCTTTCCAGGAGGACCAAGAGGCAAGAAGCAAATGTGACTGGAACCTAGTGAGAAAGAGATCAAGAATAGTAAATAAGGCTGACTCTACTCAAAACAACCTAAAGATCTCCCTTGTTCCTATCTATCTTTATCATGTTGTTATTGCTTTGTGAATGACTATTTCCTTTACTCTTCACAAACCCATGTTCATAATTAGGTTCAAGATTTGCCTTCTTGGGGCGCCTGGGTGGCTCAGTTGGTTGAGCGACTTCCTTCGGCTCAGGTCATGATCCCGGAGACCCGAATCAGGCTCCCTGCTCGGCGGGAAGACTGCTTCTCCCTCTCTCACTCCCCCTGCTTGTGTTCCCTCTCTCCCTGTGTTTCTCTCTGTCAAATAAATAAAATCTTTAAAAAAAAAAGATAGGCATTTATTAGATATTTTAGCTAGGTTTCCTCTTGACAGTTTGAAGATTTAGGAAAATTAAATGATGTGTGCTTATTTATACCTGTTATAATCATAGTCAGGATAGAAGCTAATAACCATAAGAAATGAACTTGTGCAAACAGCCACATGTACTTGATTCTCCTTCCTAAAGGGATTAATCTTTA